>JAECUM010013133.1:0-91819 GCA_016617855.1 Megalonaias nervosa | reverse complement strand
AAAAAATGTTGGAAGAAGAGCACATACTGGCTGTAAAATATACTAGAAATGACATCATGGATTATTATCATTCATGTATTAACCGACATGAACTACCTAGAATTTTAACAGACGTATCGAAAGACGATTCTATTGAAGGTCAAATTTGATGTTGCCGAATTTGTTGCTCCATCAGCTACAAATTTGATTGTTCTATGATCAATTTTAAAATATTTTGCAGCAGCTGTCATTGACTTAAATTTTAATTCTTCGTTTGTTTCAAGATTTATTGAAACAATAGGTTTGGCAGGATGTTTGAAATTAACTCCACCACCTTTTCCTCGCTGAGTATTCTTTTTCATTGTTATTAAATCTAAATTTCCTAGACGATTGTCTGTACCGCGAACAATAACTTCTAAATATCTAGTATATATGATAAAACCAATCACATTTTCGTTTTTATATTTCTTGTAATTCCCTGATCATTACACTCATACAAATCAAACACTGGATTGCGATGAAAATCGTTTTGTAACTTAAATTGGCGATGTTGTTATCAGTAAACTCGCCATTAACATGATAAACTCTCATTCCTTGGGGAATATCTCTACAAAACAGTTTGTAAATAAAGTTCTTGATAAACATTTCTGCGTACTCGGTATCTGTTTCCGATTTTACTTTAATCTTGAAACCCGCGGATGTTTTCTTACCGAACGGTGATTTCGTTTTCAAGTTGTATTTCGGATGTACGTAATAGTACACCTGTTCATTTGCACTCACCATTAGATCTGTGACTCGTAAATTTTCTATACCGTTCATATAGTAAATCCTAATCTCTAAGTGATTAATATTTCAAGTTTATTTTGATAATTATATCTGATATTAAATTAGAGAAACAATAAGCCTAATATATAAGATGTTAAAATTACGAGATATTGCCAAAGCAAGCTTAATCACAAATATCGCCCCCGTTTATCGGATTTGATAATAGTTATCGATTCGATAACCAACTTATTCTAGCAAATTTTTCATCAACGAATTTGTTGAATCTGCTTCAGCCGACAATCAAACGCAAACTAGCTGAACATAAGGGCCTAAAAATACTAGTTCAGTATCATGTGCTGCTATCAAAGTTACACGTGACAGATGACAATATCGACGAAGAAATTGCTGATCCGTATGTTCGCACAAAATCGAAAGGTGTTTTACCAGGCACAGATCTTCTACTGTTATCCAACGAGATTCATCAGGAAAATTCAGAAAAAGATTGAAGAATATACTTCATCTGGTTCGGACTGGAAATTCGAATCAATTTCCGAGATTTTGTTTCACACAATGAAGTACGGTGTATGACGCGAAAGTTCGTATGTTGATCTGCCGCAGAAAATTAAAAAGAAGAAATGTTGTATTAACGTTAAAAACACAAACAATAAATGTTTCCAATGGGCAATACTTTCAGCGCGCTACCCACAAGATAAGGACGTTGATCATGTCATTAAATATGTTCCGTATATTCAACAGTTAAAATTTTTCCTCGATTGAATTTCACGTAGCCGAAAATCAAATACCAAAGTTAGAGCAATAGAATAATATTTCTGCAAACGTATTTGACATTGACGAACGAGATCAAGTACATCCACGCGTTATTTCTGCGGCGGCGGCCCATTCAACGATAAATTTATTGTTTTATAAAACCCACTACGTGTGGATCAAAAATTTTAACGAAATAGTCGGAAACAGTACAATAAACACCGAGAACAAAAATATTTCTGTTACCGATGTTAGCACGGTTGTAAAGGTGAGAAAGAATTACTGAAACATTTACAATACTGCTCAGACGTGCAGCGAATAACAATGCCACAACGTTGTAAAAATATATTACAATTCAAAAACTTTAATCACAAAATGAAAGTTCCGTTTGTGATTTACGCTGATTTTGAGTGCCTGTTACAACCCATCTACGGTGCTGAAAATAAACCCGATCGATCATCGACAAGGAAAACTCAAAACCATGTGCCATGTGGAGTAGCTTATAAAATCGTTTGTGCGGTAGATCCAAGTTTGTCCAGACCAATCAAGATTTATCATGGTAAAGATCCCACAGTTTCGTTGTTAAAGAAGCTTATCAACGAAGTTGATTTTATCTCCGACAAACTAAGAAAAATCAAACCAATAGCGCAGATAACACCGCAGCATGAAACTGATTTTACAACGGCAGAAAATTGTCATATTTGGGAACTACCGCTTGGCGAAGATGGAGTAGAAGATCATTGTCATTTAACCGGACAATATCGTGGTGCTGCACATGATAATTGTAATTTACATTACAAACTTCCTGAATTTATTCATGTTATTCTTCACATTTTCCGTGGCTCTGAGAGTCACATTATCTTAGAAGCTTTCGGTGATACCGAAATCCGTGAACGTCTAAAACTTGACAACGGAATAATAAAAGGTATTCCGAACAACTTTGAGAAATATATGTCCGTTACGTTAGGCAAACTAAGATTTATTGATAGTGTACAGTTTATGGCAGCGTCGTTAGACGAATTAGTGAAAGGTTGTAGAGAGTTTGATAATCTAGAAAATAAATCTGGCGACCGAGCAAATTTACTGACGCAGAAAGGAATATTTCCGTATGAATATCTCGATGACTGGTCAAAGTTTGATGAGGCGCAGTTACCCGACAAGGATAAGTTTTATTCCATACTCAAAAACGAATATCTTTCTGATGGCGAGTACGAGTACACGAAATCGATCTGGAATAAATTCAACTGTAAAACATTTGGCGATGATCATGATTTGTATTTGATGACAGACGTGTTATTACTCGCTGATGTATTTGAAATGTTTAGGCGAGTCAGCTATAACAATTACGGACTTGATCTTTGTTGGTATTATTCTGCATCTGGCTTAAGTTGGGACGCTCTATTGAAATTCAGTCAAGCAAAACTCGAGTTGTTGACCAACGTCGACATGTTTAACTTTATCGAACGAAGCATACGCTGCGGCATCAGCGTTATCACAAAAAAGTATGCCGCGGCAAATAACAAGTATATGTCGGATTTTAATACTGAGTCGCCGTCAAAATATATTATTTACCTTGACGCCTATAATTTGTAGGGTTATGCGATGTCAGAACCAATGCCATATGGCGGATTTCATTGGATCGGCGTTGATCAATTTCTAAGAGAAACCGAGAAACAGATACCCGAAGATATTTCGTATTTCATTGAAGTTGATTTGGATTATCCGATTTCGTCACACGAATTATACCATGATTATCCGTTTTGTACAGAGTCAATGTTGATCGACTATAATTTATGATCTGATAATCAGCGAATGATAGCGGGCGATACAAAGAACTCGTTGGTTCGTAAATTAGAACCATATTTGTTAGATAAACGAAATTACGCTATTCATTTCACAAACCTGGCATAAGCAGTAGATGCGGGTTTGATTTTACGGAAAGTTCATCGCGTATTAAAATTCAATGAATCACCGTGGATAAAAGGTTACAGAGCAGTTGCTACAAGAGATTTTGAGAAGAATTTCTTCAAGTTAAGGAACGATTCAGTCTTTGGAAAGACGATGGAGAATATTCGTAAACGTGTCAATATCGAAATTGTTAATGATATTGACGATGAAACAAACTTGTCTCCGACGATGATTTTGTCAGCATGAAAATATTTAATGAAAACCTTGTTGCGGTACAACGAAGAAAAACAAATTTAAAGTTGAATAAGCCGATTTATGTTGGTGCTGCGCTGTTAGACCTGTCAAGTGGCTAATGTACTATTTTCATTACAATTTTGTTAAGTTGCAATGGCCGTCGAGTAAATAATTGTTTCCCGATACAGACTCGCTAGTTTACGAAACAACGTGTGACGATATTTATCAGGAAATCGATAATAATCGGCAACTATTTGATCTGTCAGATTATCCTTGCGACAGTGGGTGTCAGGATAACACAAATAAGAAGCAGCAGGGAGCGTGAACAGACCACTTTGCGTAGAGACCTTATTTTATAAAAATAAGGGTTCCTACGAAGATAGGAAAAATTTGCCTGATGGGGGGGGGGTCTCAAAAAGGCTGAGATACAAGGTCAATAACGTCAAATTGAAACCTCTAACCAACCAAATAATTCGGACCATTTTTTAAAAGCGGGTTTTTTTAATTTTTTATGTGCAGAGAGGGTGAACAGATCACTTTGCCTGAGACCTTATTTTACAAAAATAAAGGTTCCTACGAAGGCTAAAAAAAAAGGTCAATGACGCTAAACCAAAGCCTCTAACCGAGATTATTTCCATACGGTTGAGAACGGATAATAAATCGTTTTAGTTAGCTCAGTTTTGTTATCAATCGCTGAAGTATTTTTTTCAAATTTTTATGCGATTTCATTTACGCGTTGGTCACTCAATTGTTGTCGTCCACGCTCTGCTGCTATGAATTAAACAGCCAGTATAGATATTATTAATAAATGAGTATCGGAGAACCACATTCAGCTAGATTAGCTCGAGAGCGACTAGAGGCAATTAGAAAATATCTACCCTTCCGTGATTTAGTCAAGCAACAGTTACAATCTCGTCAGGAATCTCAGGTGGAATTTGAAGAGGATACAAAACAATTATTTAAACCTATCACTGAGACTACTAAAGGCATTCTACCTGTGTTAGAGAAAACCGCTGAAGCAACTGGAAAAATAGCAGAAAGAACAAAACAGACAAAAAGAATTGTACGTGGACTTCCAGCCGAAATAGCTGCTGCGATGCCAGTCCCGGAAATACCTGAGGATGAAGATCAGCCTGGAGGTGCTGAAGCACCAGCTCCCAAACAAAAGAGTCATGCAATAAGTACTGCTGAACTGATAAATTTATTTGATGAAGAAACTATTAAGGTAATTAATAACTTGAACCTAGATCAACTAACTGAATTTGCTTTGGATAGTTTTAGTCGAAGAGGTAAATTAATGAAACCTGAACACGCTAAAGATATTAAAAACAGTAAACAATGGCAAAAATATTTATATCGCATACATATGGATGTTGAACGAGTTAACGAGAATGATCCATTATATCAGGAATATGTTAGGAAAATTAATAATTTAAATCAATTAAGAAAAGAGGAGAGAGAACAAAGTAAAGAACAAAAGAAACAAAAACCTCCAAAACAACCAGAAAAAAAAAAAAAAACCATTTGAGCAATCACTTCGTGATTATCCAGTATTACCGAACCCAAAAATACCATCAAAACCAAGTAAAACAACACCACCGAAACCATGTAAAACAATACCACCGACATCAAGTGAAGAGGAAGAAGAAGAATATTTTCCGTCAGACACCTCTTCTGGCGACATAAGTGGAAGTGGATTTACTACTCATGGAAGTGGCCTTATTACTTGTCCCAATAATGTTCTTGCTGATGTTGATCGACTAGAAATCCTCATTGGAGGAAAACGAGCTGGTAATAATTCCCTAGAAATAATTAATGAAGCAGCTGACATTTGAAAGCTATTGATGTTGTTCGTGAAAAAGGTATTGGTGCTGTTGGCAATATTGCTAGTAAAGCATTCTCGGCGATCAAAGATAGACTAACACGATTAATACGCAGACCTGCGGTCCGACCTCAACCTGTAAAATTACCTAGCACTGAAGTAATGCCTGCAAATATTAGTAAAATAATAAACCAAGCTGCTAATCAAAAACTAGCAGAGTTGGCTGATGTACCATTATCAGAAAAAGAAAAAAATATAACCGCTAGTCTGATAACAGGAAGTGGTCTCACTTCTCGAAGTGGTCTTCGTGTTAGACGATAACAAATATAATAAAGATGTTTAAACGTATATCTAATCCAGCGTTCGACATGGATGCACCAGTACTCAAGGATGAGTCTGTGCGTGATTATCAATATTATTCTTATGACGCTCGAATTCCAGATCAGCGTGGAAGGATTGAGCTTCAGGTTCAAGATACAAGCAGATATTTCTTACTCGCTGAGGCATTTATTGAAGTAGAAGGTGAAATTTTAAAAACAGATAACACTGCATATGGAGATGATGTTAGTGTTGGTTTTGTTAATAATGGTATTACGGCGTTATTTGATAGTGCTACGTACATGATTGACGGGAAAAATATTGAATCAATTCAGAAAGACGTTGACGTTGCTACAACAATACTTGGTCTTGCGAGATACAGCGATGATTATTCAAGATCAGCTGGTCCATCAATGATGTTTGCAAAGGATACAACTGACCATCCTGAATACAGACAGTATAAATTAGTACAAACACCGCGTACTACTGCATTAGATCCACAACCACCCGGAACGATAGCACGGCCTACTGCTGATTTTTCGTTATTGCAAAGTGTTTATTCAGAATTCAACTTAGGATTTAGATCACGTAAAGCAATGCTCAAGAACAGTATGTTTTCATGTGCGATTCCACTTTCACATATTTTTGGATTCTGCAGAAATGTTAGAAAAGTTATTTTTGGAGCTAAGCACACAGTTGTACTCGTACGAAAGGCTACAGACGATGATGCAATATGGCACATCGCTGGTGATAATCCTGCTGCAACTGTTGCACTTCATAGTAAAGTAGTATTAACCAAACTTTCATTGTGGATGCCAGTGATGACTCCATCAATATCTGAAGAAGATCGGTTACTTGCTTTTATGAGTCAAGGCGGTAAATCAACGTTGTCATGGTTGACAGTGACCACAGATGCTATCCAGAGTAATATTGATGGTTTATTTACGTGGCAGATAGCATCACAACAAGGTGTTTCTGCACCAGGGCATATTTTTATTGTATTACAGAATAATGCACGATTAAATAATCAACTACGTAGTCACATGATATTTGACAAACTCGGTGTTTCTGAAGTTTCATTAAGGATAAATGGACATCAAGAACCATCTGAGGATATATTACTGAATTTTGAAAATAATCATGTAGCACGTGTATATCATCGTCTTATGTCGTTTATGGGGCGTGATCAGAACATTGATACTGGTTTACAAATATCACAGTTAGATTTTACAACCTTATATCCGATTTATTACTTTTCGCTGGAACATTTAGATTTAACCAGACAATCAGTAGTTGATATACATTTTCGAGCTCGCGTGCTGAAGCCAGTAGCAGCACCAGGGCCACCAGTAGTAGAAGGTATTGACAATTACAGAGCAATAGCCGTTATACTCAGCAATAAGACGATGTTACTTGAAGGTGTTGGTGGACGAATGAGAGTCGTTGATGCTCCAGTAGAAAATATGTAACACATAATTAGATCACCTGATTTAAAATCAGGATAATAATTATAATGTCATACAATCACGTTAGTGTTACCCTGACACCTGGTCAGATTAAAAGGCTACAGTCAGCATCAAAAAATAACTGGAATAAAAATATCACTAAAGCGAGAACAGATGAGCGGTTCAAATAAATTATCGTTGACCGAGCGTCAATTCAGAAACTTCAATGAAGCCAAAAAATCAAATAAAGGTATAAAACTTAATCTTTCTGCGGGCGCCATCAAAGATATTGCTAAGACAGGTGGTATATTTCCACTTCTCGCAGCTATACCAGCTTTAATAGCAGCTGCAGCCCCAGCTGTTGCAAAAGCAGCTGCATTAGGCGCTGTTGGAACTGCTGCTGGAATGGCATTAAAAAAAGCAACAGGAAAGGGAATCAAAAAAAAGGGAAAAGGTCTCAGATTGCCAGGGACTCCACATTCATGGTACGGAAAGGGTCTAAGACTTCCCGGGACAGTTTACTGATATCGCCTATGTCCAATTTTGATTTACTCAATGCTGCTAAAAAACTAAAAATTACAAATTTTAGAGGTGTTTTCATGCGCGATCAATTACCTAAAATCGCTAGCGATTTAGAAACTGGTATTATCAATCTCGATAAAAATTCTGGACCAGGCATGCATTGGGTTGGATATGCAATTGATCCACGTGGAACTATTTACTTTGATTCATATGGATTAGCGCCACCAAAAGAATTTCTTCATTATGTCAGCTATAATACTGCTCCAATCTGGTATTCAACGTTACCAACACAAACATTAACTGATCCACCAATATGTGGTCGTGAAGTACTTAATGTACTTGATGCTATATCAAAATCAACAAAACCACCTCATAAAGTCGTGCATGAATATACCACGTTGTCACATTTAAACAGACATTGATAAATATAATGGTAGATATTTACGGAAGATCTGCTCGTGGTAAAACTCAGCAGCAAGGTGATTTATCTAAATATGCAACTCTTGATCAACTCAGAAATGAGATTGATGATTTATTAAATATTACAAGTGTGGATCAAAATGAAGCCGTTGTTTTCAGGATAAACAAGGACGATTAAAGACAAGCAATATACAACTGCCAGATGTACTTATACGAATTCCTACCGCAGTTGCTGATAATATCGTTACTTTTACTGATCAAGGTAAAATACAAGATTCGGGTAAGTCAGTTAACGATTATGTCAAGAAAACTGGTGATGTATTTACTGGTAGGATTATCATGAATCGAAATAAAATTATAGACCTTGGAAATCCAACCGTAGGTACAGATGCAGCAACAAAAAAATACGTCGACGATCAAGAATCTAAGTACGTGTTAGTCAACGGTGGTATAATGCGTGCATTTCTCAACATGAATAATAATGGTATTAATAATCTTAGAACACCAGAATCTGATTTTGACGCTGCAACGAAGAAATATGTAGACGATAGCAACATTCCTACGACAACTTCGCTAAAAACAATCAATGACGAAATGACCACACTCAATGGTACTTTTACTAGACATGTACAAACGTTTTTAAATTTTCGTAGAAACATAAACAAATCTGTACATGATTTTTTTGGTGATCCACCAATCGTTGACATAAAACTAGCCGACGTTAACACAAAACTCAACGATATTGTTAGTGGAATACCTGATATTGTTCAAAAAACTAATCTGATTAAAATTCCTCACAATCAGATCGTCAATATCGTGTACACAGTAGCATCAGGATCAGCCACGTGGACACCACAAAATAAAACCATCAAATACACTGCGGAAATTGCTGGTGTGTATAGGTTGTCCGTACTTAGCAGTGTAGATTTTAGAATATTTACTACACCTCCATCAACTGGTAATTCTTCTAGAACTGTATCTGTAATATTGGATAAAGATTCTGAGGAAATATTTACGTTGGAATTATCTGATAAACATACAGCTGCTGCTAGTTACTGGTGGTGTCTGGAATTTGTAACCAAACTCACCAATTAATTACTTAACGTCACAGCATAATGAATGAAACTTCAATCGACGTTCAACGTCACAGATATAATCAAGTATGTGAATGCCTGACCAAACTAAAAAATATCATTGACAATTGTACAGTAAAAGTAAAAAAATATCGCAGACGTATGGTTGTCATTGACATAGTTGTTTACTCAGTTTCCGCTGTTGTTGCTGGATCCGGATTATTATTATCAACGATAACAATGACAGCTCCAGCAATTGTAACGATTATTGTTTCAACTTCAACGACTATCGCAGGTATTCTCAGTATTATCGCTAAAAAGATATCTACGTACACAAATGATAAATTACGTGAGTATATAATAAAATTACACACAGCAACAACAGCCTATTCTAAACTAACTTCGTGTGTTTCATTTTATCTTAGTGATGGTAAAATATCCGACGAGGAATTTGCAACAATAATGAAAACCTACGATGAAGCATTCATAATCGCTACTGACGATAGCCAAAATGGAGAATTAAAATAATAACAATAATAATAATGTCTGAGTCCTTGACAACGTCAAAAGCGTTACTTCAACAGATCGTCACTAATACGACTCCGTCAAAAACTACAATGATTTCTTTAAGTTCGACCAATCCTGAGTTTAGCGTTAACTTTCCAACCGCAATTCCTGCAAAAGAAATAGCGTTAGCGCAGCTTAGAGTTTATTATAGCTGGCCTAATATTAGATCAAAACCATTTGGTTGACAACAGCCAAATAATTCATTAGTATTCGCAAAAAAGAATAAACCTGATGGAACTCCTGATTGGCAGGTAGTTAGTATTCCAACTGGTAGTTATCAGATAGAACAGATCAACGATAAATTCCAGCGCAGAATTAAATCTATTACAGGAAAAGAATCAAAAATAACAATTGGTGTATACGAACCAACATTATCAGCGGTGATTGAAATAAATTCCCCTGGTTACTCTGTAGATATTTATCAAAGTTCGATTAGATCAGTATTAGGATGGCCTGAAGTTGCACCAGTTTATCAAGCACCACCAGAACCACAACGATCTGATTTCGTCACGGATAAAAAAATATTTATACAACTTCCAGAATATCGAAAAGTAAAAGAAGCTTATCGATGGCGACTATATTCTGGTATTGATAGAGTTACACATTATATAGATAGAACAGAAGGCTATTTTACAAAACAAATTGATGGCAAGAAAGGTAAAATAGAAGTACTTGATATTGATTTAATAAATTCATATGCTAATACAATTAGATCTGAACATGAACGTGTATTTAATAATCTACGAAATTTATTTTCAAGCATCAATGTTTCTTACAGCGATGATTTAAAAAATCAAATAATTGCCTCAATACAACATTTGAATCAAGTTGCTTCAGACCTAGAATTCATGAATGATGTTTTTGTTAACAGAGAGAGAAGATTAGTAAACCCAGAAACAAGAGGATATATTATAAGTTATATAGTTAATGAAGACGATCCAGTTCAGCATGTTAGACTAAATAAACTGTTCACAACAGTTTTTCTGAAACATTTTGGAATTACGCGAGAACAACTACCAACATTCATCATTCCCGGATTTAACTCGTCCGAGTTAAAGAAATCAGTTAATGATTTTATTGATGAACAGTTTAAAAGAATATGTGATTCATGGAGAAAATTAGCCCCACCACCAACCATACTTAAGTATAATAACGATTTACATGGCGCAGGACGTCATATCTCGCCTAATATTGTTAACATCACATCGACAATCGCACTGAATCTAGTATCCGATATAATTGATAGTAGTTACCACGTAGATCTTTCAAAATCTAACCAGGCCCAGCAAGGATATATATTATATTCATCAAGTATTCAAGCGCCACCAGGATGGCTCATTGTGTCTGAGCCAATAAATCAGGTCTACTTGCGTGTACATAATCCATTATTGACAAGAATGAATTTCAAACTCACAAATCAAGATGGCAACATTGTGGACCTTAGAGGAGAAACGTTATATATTAATTTATATATACGCTCGTAGAGTAAATATTGCAGTTGTCGTACTTATACAGTACATGTGATAGCGCACCAAACATTGTTCGTTTAGCGAATAAATTCTTTTGCAATCGGCGCATTATTCAGAAAATATTATAGATCTGAGAAAATTTACTTGTTTTATGTTTTTTTTGCTTGTTTTATGTTATTTTTCCTTGTTTTTTAGTCATTTTTGTTCGTTTCTTGCTTGGTTTTTAGTCAAATTTCTAATTTCGTACGGGTCAAACCCCCAGGGTTTCTCTAAATGATTTTCGTGTTTTTCAGCAATTTCTTCTCAAACATGTATAATTTCATCATTTTTTTTACTTGTTTTTTGATGATTATTTGTTGTTTTTTGCTCGAAATATGTTATTTTTTCGTAAAAATGTCAAAAAACACGAAAATCATTTAGAGAAACCCTGGGGGTTTGACCCGTACGGTTTCTAAAAATCTAGTAAATTTTCGTTGATTTTCAGGTACGTTTCATGCAAAAAACGAGATTTTCTCTCAAAAACACGGATAAAAATTATTTTTTTTCACTGTAATTGATTATATATAATAAAGCGCGAGAACTCTGCTCTGTCTCTCTGTAGAGCAAATTAAACGATTATCTCCCTTGTAATACATGTTATCTATAGAGGTATTTCAGTCCCCGTACGGACACGATATATATCGTTTTTCGTTAATTATTTAGTGATCTATCTGCTCTCTGTAAGCATCGCTGTTAGTGAAGCAGCAATTTGTAACAGAGAGGGATAATTTGACTCTAATAACCTTAAACTCACGTCAGTTTTATATACCAAGTACGTAGAGTTATTTTTAGCTCTAACACATGTATTTTGACCTTAACGAACGATAACTCATACGTGCGATTATTTTATTAATTTTGAAAAATTAAAGTAAATTCACGCTACATTAGTAATACAAGTCCTGTGAGACAGCGCAAATATTTTATATACTTAAATTCAACTGTATTATTGATAAGAGAGCGATGGCCGAAGTGGTAAGACGGTTGGACGTAGATCGAAGTTCTGCAGACTCTCGCGTGTTCGAGTCTCCAAAAATGCTAAAGATATATTATCTTGCATTTGGCGACTGATGCTATTTAATTGGGGGAACCCGGAGCATTTCCTCGAAATCCACAACAGACAAAATACACTCTCCTACCATACACCCTTGAGTGGGTGTACCTTTTACACTCCCCGGGGTTTTGTATGGGGGGAGAGTGTACAAAATCTGTTGGACGTAGACAAGATTCCCCCGTCATCACCATTTGTATATATTTCATGTTCATAGAATCATCTATATGTTTGTGCCGTCCAAAATCAAATTCAAAATCATAAACCATCTGAACCATATAATATATGTTGTGCTGAAATCAAAATCATAAACCATCTGAACCATATATCACACAAAAACAGCCCCCTGACAAAAAAAAAAGTCGGGGGGGCTAATATTTTTTTATTTTAAATATATAAATATATATATAATGAACCATGAAAACATCAATGATATTATCTGTGCTATTAAAAAACTAAAACATAACGGAATAAAAATATATTTGAATATCTCGACCCTCAGAAAATTATGTGCGATTTGGATCACTGCAACAGAGAAAATTTGAAAATAAATATACAGTACCTTCAGACTACAGATTTATAAAATTAATTTATCAATCTATGCTTGAATCACTAGCTATGGTAAACGACAATCAGGTAAAGCTCTTTGCACCTCTTGCACAGTCAATCGAAAAGGTTAAATCCGAACTGTCTCACGAGTACGAAAGAAAAAAGATCGTGGACAATCGTGTAATGCAATTAAGAAAGATTATGCTATCTGATTCTGTCAAAAGTGACACTGAGAACAGCGACGGTGAAGGTGGACCCCTGACTCTGTCAGGGACTGTAATTATGGCTAAACAAAAACCCTGGCAAAACTGACAGTCGAACTATCTGTTTTTGTTAGGAAGACAGAGTTAGATATATTCAAATATTATCCGCTGATTATATTTTATTGAAAATGCAGATTTGTATGTTTTATTTGCAACAAATTGTACTGATTGTGGATGTGTGCCAAAATGTTTTGCAGCTGCGTTTATTGATGGAAAGGTCATTTCTTGGTCTGTTTCTGTATTTATGGATTTAATAGCTCTCGTTACGAATACTTTACACCTTCCAGTATTTCCACGTCTAGAATTCTGACTCTGTGTTATAACTTGCAGATTAGATAACTGATTATTCTGGGGATCTCCATCAATATGATCAATTACAAGTCCATTTTCAACTACTCCACGAAAACATTCGAATATGAATTTATGTGATAAATAACTTTTATTTCCACTGGTATTAAATTTAAAATAACTAAGTTTACCAAGACTACCGACTGGTTTTTTTGATCGGCAGTTCCTGATCACGCCATCACGAGACGCTTCATAATTTTTGATGATCGGATGTGCTACAAATTCTTTTTGCTCCATTTATATAATAATATCATTTGTCTAAATCATTATTCTGAAATCTGGTCAGATAATCCTCTACGGTTTTTATAGGAGATTTACCTGACAAGGTATTTTTTTTGTTGTCATAATATCGTTTTAATTCCCTGTATTTTTTTCCGCCACATTTTAGACATAACTGTGTTTTTCCTCTGACTCCAACACCGCATTGCACACATGGTTTTGGTCCTGTACTTCCATTTTTGATACTTTGCATATGGTAGCTACAGAATTCATTCACGCATGCTCTGTTACAAGGAGAAGTATGTCCGATTTTAAGCCAGTGGCAGTAATTCTTTGTTTCAATCATTATATATATATATATATATATATATATATATACTAAAATTTTAATTTAAATATTTGTTTTTATTATATGGAGGAATTATCCGTTATTGAACCTTCCCCTGCTAGATTTGACCTTGACAGACTACCAGAATATAAATTTAGTGTTTCGATGCAAGATCTAGCTTTAACAAATGCGGATATAGCTAAACGTATCCGTGAAGCCAAAAAGGAATTTCGTGACGATGGCGCTGCTCATGTATGGTCAACTTTCAGGATAGGACATATCGTTAATATGATGAACGACAAACGAGGAAAAGTAATTATTAATCACCTTGATAATCAAAAATATTTTATTTTAATAAAATTTATTGTAGAGACAGATGACGATATCTGGATTATTCGTGATAAGCGTGATCCAGTCCGTGTGCAGTCCGGGAAGCAATATTGTTTTCTTAAATAACAGATCCAAGCGCGGAATACTTACTGGTGTTGATAAGCCTTACTATGTACAAGATTATCCAGTGACTGCAGTTGTCTACGCAATATATTCGCTAAATGATAAACCTAATGTTGCGGATCTCAAGCCGATGAAAATATCAAGAATAAACTGTGTAGCTGAACGAGTTACAGAACATTTTACAAATGCGATACGTGGTAATGGCTTAACAGATTTAAGACGTAAAAAAATAAACACATGGGCAGAGGCGGTTAAAGATACCGGAGCGTCTATCAAAGATGTCGCTGAGCTAGAAAAGAAATTAAAATTCCCAATAACAGTAAAAACGCTAACCGGAGAGATTTTATATAAATCGAAATATGAATCAAGAGGAGCTCCAATAACAATAATCGATCATAACGCGCATGCATGGACTAATGCTGTAACGGTATTTCCATGAGATAGAAAAGTTAAGTTTTATGATGGTGATATATTTGATTTTATCAGAAACATTAGTAAAAATGACCCTGTATCTGTTTGGTTGTTTCAAAGTTCAGAGCACGATTACGATCAGTTTGTACGGCCTAACGGTGAGATTTACCGTACCGAATCTCTTCATGAAGAAATGGAACATCTTGCATTGAAATATACCTCTGATGATCTCATAGTTGGACAATTACTGAATAACTGTTTTACCGTACCATCGGTTGCTGCTCATTTCGCTCAGGAGAAAAATTCATGGAAAACGACACGATCAGAATTCCTTGAAGATATCAAAAAAGTTGTATAGAATATGGACACGGTGGATTATGGAATACCAAATACGATTATAGTGATGTTATCTCAGTTGATATGGCTGCATGTTATCCTGGGAGTTTTCTTGGATATGGAGAATGTTCTAAATACTTTAAGAGACTCGGACATCCTACACATGAGATGACCAGGGTTGCAATAAACGGACCCCTTCCCCAAGGACCAGATTTTGACCTAACAGGATTTGCTTATGTAGAATCATTCAAGTTTAGAGAGGGTCTGCATGCGATTACTTACGTTTGGTTTGGAAGACATTTTTCAGAAAAATGTTGGGTTCCGATAGTACTATTGCGGTATATGCTTGATGCTGGATTTTTAATATCGTTGAGGGTAACTGAAGCAATTATATCGTATAGTTCACAGAAGCAAGTTTGGTTACCAGAACTGGATAGATTTAGTGTCGATGATGCCAGGAAAGAATTCCCTGATATTGATGAAGATCATGTCATTAAAATAAGTAAATGCAGGAACGAGCATGATGAAAAACTTGCAAAAGATCTTGGTAGAAAGATAATCGGTAAGTTTACTCAAGGCGGTTCATGCGATTATAAACGAGTGTGTACAAGATTGATTATGGATGACGCTGAACTAGATTTTATAATCACTGATACAACGGAGAAAAACACATTTATAAGTCGATGTAATGCTTATTTATCAGATAGAACAAAACTAGGTACCATTGTGAGCTACCTTGATGGCGACTCACCACAATTTACTCATTTAAGATCTTCGATGTTAGCTTATGTTTCGATAAACCTACTATCGATGATAAATAGATTTCCACGTCACGCTGTCAGAGTCGCTACGGATTCATTTTATATACATAAAAAATATAAGGATTTATTAAAACCGCCACTCGGTAATGGTGAATGGGGGACGTGGAGGATAAAACAAGAAAATATACTTAGTTATTCTGAATCTGCCGATGTTGAAATTAAGGAAATATATTACAGAAATAATAATCAAGCATCAAAGTCATCTGCACCATCTGTGTACGATCCTGTGGCTAGACATAAGACTGTTTATCTTAATGGGTGTGGAGGGTGTGGAGGGTCAGGTAAAACAACTCGTGCGATTAACTTATTTATGAATAATAGTTCAGATATAATTGTTTTGACACCTACACATAAACTTGCTAGAGAAATAAAAGAACGAGGAGTAAAATCATGTACATATAGTTTCTTTAGATGGTGCGGAGATACGTGGACTCCTGAGCGAATGGGTGAAAAATATATACCTAAGTATATTATATAGGACGAGATATGCACGGTGTCGTTAGAAACACTAAAGACATTTCTTCAATGGTTATTGACTAAGAATACTGCTGTGATTATGTGTGGCGATCATGGTCAACCACCACCCTTTGTTGGACAGTCTCCACATGAATGGCTAAAGAATAATGTAGATTATTATGAAGAAATACATGATGACCATAGAGCTACTGATGAGCCGCTGAAAGAACTTAAAAGATTAATCAGACTACAACCAGATAAAATACAATGTGAGATAATGCGTAAAGTAATTCCAGAGACAACTATGAATGATTTTTGGACTTTATGGAGACCTGCTGATTTGATAGTCGCAAGTAGAAAGATAGTTCGTGATGAACTGCAAAAGAAATTATTTACGTTACATAAAGAAAAGTTTCCAACGTTACCTGTACCTTTGTGTTATCGCCCAGCAGATACTCGACGACAGAATATTGAAGTTGAAATACCAGGTGGAGACACTGATAATGTCCGAGTACAAAATCTTGTACTGAATGACATTGTTTTGGTTGCCGTTGATGTTGTTGAGAGCGCATTAAACATGGAAAAATCACCGTGGATGTTAGGATACGCTATAACGATTCATTCGTCACAGGGATTAACTATCTCTGATACAAATATCTGGATTGTAGATGATCGTATCGAATGGTCAAACTTAGTCTATCTTGCAGTATCTCGTGTTAGAAGAATAACTCAACTACATAGGGTTATTATAGATTACGTGATAACTGAGGAAATTACTAATGACGCTGCTGTAATAAATAAAAAATTAGCGGGTTATAAACAATGTGACAAAAAAAATAAGCGTGACTTTGATATTGATACTAAATTTATTATAACACTAAAGCAACTACAGAATAATCATTGTGCAAGCTGTAACACAATAATGTTATGGCAATATTCGAATAACAATCCAAGACAATTTACCGTAGACAGAAAATTAATAGTGATCTTGGTCATACACGTGAAAATGTGATGCTGACCTGTCTTGAATGTAATCGACGTCGGGGCGCTGGACGCCCTGGTGCTAATTTACATATGTGAACGTGGTGGTAATTGTGTATCTGCAGGAATTACTTGTAATTGTTCACGTACAAATCCATGCTGAGGGGCAGTAGAATCTAGTCTGTATATGGCAGGTCTTCCAGTGGATCTAACCACGCTAGAAATTGTATGTGTTGTCACGCTCCAGATAGGGTCAGTAGCTCTTTTTTTCCCACCCTCAAGCTCCCCTGGTTCGTATAAATATCTCACAGTTACATTACCTAATACTGGTTGTTCACGGCGTTGTACGTTATCGCTACGGGGTATATATTTTTTTGTTATTGCATTAGAAGGTTTCATGGAAGTTGCACGAGTAATTTCATTATTTAATGCAGATATCACACTTGGTAACCTTGCAACCCATTCACGAGATCGCTCTCCCGACTTAAAATCAGTAGATATTTCCTTTGCGTATTGATATCCAAATAACCGCTCAGCAAGTGTTCGATTAAATCGTTCAACAATTGCTTGATCACGATGAATTTCAGTATGTCCTCGTCTGATTTTAACGTTATGTCGCTTCATCAAAGATAATTCTGCACCAAGAAATTCTTTGCCAGGATCAACTTGTAATAACTGTGGCCATCGTAGACCACCACGTTGATAAATTCGCTCAAACGCAGATGCAACTTCAGATGCTGTCTTTGTTGATAATGGTTCCGCTTCTTTATATCTACTTGCAACGTCAACAACAGTCAATGCGTATTTGTACGTGCGTGATTTTCGTCCACGTGTTTTAACAGTACCATGTGGTAAAACAAAATATATGCTTGATGAACTTCATTGGGGATGCTGACATCAAAATGTGCGTAATGAATTTTTTTAGGTGGTGGTAGATAGATTTGCCATATTGCCTGTCGTGCTAACCATGATGCAGCAACATTACGTTAAACTTTTGCTGCTTCAGCAAGTTTACTGATTGCTGCTTTACCTCTCCAATATCCTCTCGGGGAATAATAAATGGATTCCATTATAATAGTTATATAATTAATTACCAGCCCCGAGCATTATTTTACTTTTCATAGCAGGTTTTACTAGAAAACTAGCGAGTTTTTCTCTGAGAGATTTATTAGGTATAGCATTTAGCGCATGAATCAATTTCACATCTGCGAGATGTCGCTGTTGTAAATCTTTACTTTTATAAGCAACATCATGAACATGACATGCTTGATCAATTTTATTTACTGGATACTCTCCGGGTCTTGGTTGATCTTGATCATCAAGTCGGATATCAAGTCGAGTTCCAGGACCACAGTAATTATATCCCGGAAGGTGTTTCTCACCGGGGTATTTGGCCCACGGAGCTCCTGGCAATTTCCTTAATGATGCGGTTATATCACCACCGCGCTTTATTTGCGACGCAGAAATAAATTTATATTTTTTTGTACCACATTTTGCACATTTACCCGTAATTGCACGTCTTTTATTTTTTGTTGTTATCGTTGTCAATCCAGCGGTATGGGTAGGTACACTGCATCGAACACAATATAAACTCATATTATTTATTATATGGATATAATTGACTTTTCAGCGACACGAAAACAAGAACCAGTAAAGCACCATCCAGCGCTTCCGAATTCCATTAGAATGATTATAATAGGTCCATCTGGATCTGGTAAAACGCAATTATTGCTTAATCTGATAATGCGGTGGATGAAGTGGGATAAATTATATTTAGTGGCACCATCTGTAGATGATAAAAGATGCTACGAAGTACTTAAAGATTTTAACAAGAATGCAAAATTATTGAATCAAGATGGCAACGATATTGTTGATTTTATCACCGATATTGATGAAGCCCCATCCGTAGATGACTTAGATGGATTCATTAATAACCTTGTAGTATACGATGATGTGATGCTGGACAAACAATCTAATCCAGCTAGAATATTTTCTCGAGGTAGAGATAAAAACACGGACGTGATTTATGTTACTCAGAGATACACACAGATACCTAAGGTGATCAGAGACAACTGTAATATTTTGGTTGTGTTTAATGGCGTAGATAATTATACCTTACAAAATATTTATTATACTTGGTGTTCAGGAGATATGGACATGATTAAATTTAAAAACTTTTCAAAAGCACAAGCTGTTCCATTCGGATTTATAACAATAAATCTACATGACCCAAGATCAAGGTACCGTATAGGTCTGGATAAAATCTTTGGTTAATTCATAGCAGCAGAGGGGGTGAACGACAACAATTGAGTGACCAACGCGTAAATGAAATCGCATAAAAATTTGAAAAATACGTCAAAAATAATCTTACCCAATTAGAGAATTTTTTGGTTTAAACGTTATTGACGTATTTTTCAGCTTCGTAGGAACCCTTAGTTTTTATAAATAAGGTCTCTACAACTTTGTAGGGTTCACCCTCCCTGCACATAAAAAATAAAAAAACCCGCTTTTAAAAAATGGTCCAAATTATTTGGTTGGTTAGAGGTTTCAATTTGACGTTATTGACCTTGTATCTCAGCCTTTTTGAGACCCCCCCCCCATCAGGCAAATTTTTCCTATCTTCGTAGGAACCCTTATTTTTATAAAATAAGGTCTCTACGCAAAGTGGTCTGTTCACCCTCCCTGCTGCTTAAGAAAGTAATTGGTAAATTCAAAGATGAAACAAACTTTATTGTAATATCCGAATTTGTTGGACTACGAAGTAAAATGTATGCGGTACGATTAGCTAACAACAATGTAACCAAAAAAGCAAAAGGTATACCGTAAGGATATGTTAAATCACAAATGAATTTCGACGATTATAAATAAGCTCTTGACGAAAATGTTAGTTTCGTCAGAACAATGGCGATTAGAACAAATCATCACAATCTTGAAACTGCGTTATTGTACGACCTGGTCTGTCAAATCTTGATGACAAACGGTATTGTGAAAACGGAGTAAATACATTAGCACTTGGTCATTATCAAACACGTCAATGGGACCTTCTTGATGTTCTGTTGTCAGGTAATGATAGGGTATGAAATTTTATCTAATAATAGTAAATAATGTTTGAAACATTGACAGTGACATAGAGCAGTAACAGCAAGATTAAAAATCGTATAGTTGACAGTAGACCATTGACAGTTGAAACTTCTGGTATTTACTTTGACAAATTTGATAAACTTTCACTTGTTAGATTTGATGGCAATGAATATTTCAGATATCTAGAACAGTTAAGATCAGTGTTGTCAGAAAGATATATAAACTTCCATGATCCGATCAGTCAACAAAAATACACAAAAATAGCAATAGATCTTGATCGATCAAAAGTATATTCTCCTGACAGAAAATATCCGCTTAAGAAAATAGCAATGAAAGATTTATTTGAATGTCGTCGCGAAGATATGAGACTTCATCTGACTGGTTGATAAAATTAGCTATTATGGTAACGACATAGGTTACGAGAACATGGCCCATAAGCGGTCGCTGTCAGATCTTCATGTATAACAGTGGAGATCCGAGTTTAATCATATTGAACTGAGCAGCCACTGGAGTAAGAAAAGTCGATGTCATTTAACGAAATATGATTTCAAATGGCCTCTGCCAATGATGATAATTATTCTGTCAGTTGATTTTTAGCTGTGTGCAGTAATAAACAAATGGAATGTAGTCTGTAACTGTAAATTTGTAACGAGTGTTATTTTTAGGCATACATAGTGATGGTAACAAAATATGGCATCTCATGGTAAGGAACTAACAGACGGTCAGTAGCATAAGACAGTTAGTCAGCCGAAAAGATTTTGGAGGTTAAAAAAAAGAAAAATCTGAAATTACTGAAATATCTCGTGCAGCAATAGCAGCAGAGAGGGTGAACCCTACAACTTTGTAGAGACCTTATTTTTGAAAATTAAGGGTTCCTACGAAGGCTGAAAAAAAAGAAGTTTTTGCCTAATAATGAAAACTTCTTTAATTGACCAGATTTTTTCACAATCTGGTCACATACGTATGTCATTCACCCTCTCTGCTGCTATAAATTAAACAGCCATATAGATATTATCAATAATGAGTACTGGAGAACCACACTCAGCTAAATTAGCTCGAGAGCGACTAGAGGCAATTAAAAAATATCTACCCGTTCGTGATTCTGTTAAGCAACAACTACAATCGCGTCAGGAATCTCAAGTTGAATTTGAAGAGGATACAAAAAAATTATTTAAACCTATCACTGAGACCACTAAAGGTATTCAACCTGTGTTGGAGAAAACCGCTGAAGTAACTGGAAAAATAGCAGAAGGAACTGAAAAAATAGCAAGAAGAACAAAAAAGACAAAAAAAATTTTACGTGAACTTCCAGCCGAAATAGCTGCTGCGATGCCAGTTCCGGAAATTCTTGAAGGTATTGAACAAGTTCGTTGTGAAATAGGTGACATAAAGGGTCGTATACAAGAACCAGGAGAACCAGAAGAACAAGAAGCGAGGGAGAGAATTGCGTTGAGTGACAAATTTATCGAAGGTGCTATTAATTATATTGAAAAAAATGAAAATTCAGGAGATTTAGCTAAACTTGCTGTGAGAAGTTATAATGATCGAAGACAGTTTTTAAAAACTGAATATGCTGATAAATCTGTAGGTCGTGATGATTGGTACAAATGGATATATCGCATACGCTATAAAGTTGATCAGGCTAGAAATAATGATACAAGATTTATTGATTATATGAATGCAATAGATAATTATATTGCCTTCATACAATTACCGCCAGAACAACAACAACAACAAATAATAAAACAACAACAATATCAACGAGAAAAACAACAATATCAACAACAACAAAAAGCACCAAAATCATTTCGTGATTATCCAGGATCACCAAAATCACGAATACCAGTTCTATCTCCTACACCAAAGAAAACAACACCACCGAAACCAAGTGAAGAGGAAAAAGAAGAATTTCAAGACGCTCCCGGCGCAACTGGAAGTGGTTTAGGAAGTGGTCTTATTACTTGCCCCAATAATGTCCTTGCTGATGTCGATCGATTAGAAATTCTCATCGGAGGAAAAAGAGCTGGTAATAATTCCCCAGAAATCATTAATGAAGCAGCTGATATTTGCAAACGATTATTTAGTGGCGGCATCATGGATATTAATGTATATCGATCTCTCATTAATGAAATCGCCGATGATTATTATAGTGATTAAGTATGTAATTAGTGATAAAATCACTTAATAATAACAATGATCGTGCATGGTACTCAACGTGGACCTGCCATGGTCAGGGTAATAAACTCTCGATTACCGGTATACAAAACGACCTACGGAGATGGATTAGGTGATGTTATTCAGGGTCTGTTTAGAAGGATAGCCCCAAAAGCAATACCGATTGCAAAGCAGTTAGGAATGAAAGCTATTGATGTTGTTCGTGAACAAGGTATAGGCGCTGTTGGTAATATCGCTAGCAAAGCGTTTTCAGCAATTAAAGATAGACTATCACGATTAATACGCAGACCGACCCGACCTGTGAAATTACCTAGCACTGAAGTGATGCCCGCAAGCGTAAGTAACATAATAAATCAAGCCGCTAATCAAAAACTAGCGGAGTTAGCTGATATCCCGATGTCGGAAAAGGAAAAAAATATAACCGCTAGTCTGATAGCAGGAAGAGGTCTTCGAGTTAGACGAAGACGATAATAATAAAGATGTTTAAGCGCATATCTGATCCCGCGTTTGACATGGATGCACCAGTTCTCAAAGATGAGTCTGTGCGCGATTATCAGTATTATTCTTATGACGCACGACTGCCAAATCAGCGTGGACGAATCGAACTACAGGTTCAGGATACAAGCAGATATTTCCTACCCGCTGAAGCATTTATTGAAGTCGAAGGTGAAATTCAGAAAACGGATAATACTGAATACGACGCTGATGTTAGTGTCAGCTTTGTTAATAATGGTATTATGGCGTTGTTTGACAGCGCTACATACATGATTGACGGAAAAATTATTGAATCAATCCAGAAAGACGTCGACGTTGCCACGACAATACTTGGTCTTGCGAGATACAGCGATGATTATTCGAGATCAGCTGGTCCATCAATGATGTTTGTGAAAGATACTTCTGATTTTCCAGAGTACAGACAATATGATATAGGACGACCACAGAATCATGCTAGAAACGCCAATGCGGATATACAAAATATAATTATTAATGTAGATCCAGATTTCAACTTAGGATTTAGATCACGTCGAGCAATGTTGAAAGATGGAAATAGAAGATTTTCATGTGCAATTCCACTGTCACATATCTTTGGATTCTGCAGAGGTGTTAGAAAGGTTATTTTTGGAGCCAAACATACAGTTGTACTAGTACGAAAAGCAACCGACAATGATGCAATATGGCGACCTGCTGGTGATGATGGTAAAGTAATTCTTACAAAACTTTCCCTGTGGATGCCAGTGATGACTCCATCGATATCTGAAGAAGACAAGTTGCTATCTTTCATGAGTCAAGGTGGTAAATCAACATTGTCATGGTTAACAACAACCACAGATGCTATTCAAAGTACAATTAATGGTTTATTCACATGGCAAATAGCTTCTCAGCAAGGTGTTTCTGCACCAAGACACATATTTATTGCATTACAAAATAATGCACGAGTAAATAGTCAAATACATAATCACATGATATTTGACAAACTCAGTGTTACTGAGATTTCATTAAGGATAAATGGACATCAAGAACCATCCGAGGATATTTTGTTAGATTTTGGTCAAAATCATGTAGCACGTGCATGTCATCGTCTTATGTCGTTCATGGGTCGTGATCAAAACATTGATACTGGTTTACAAATATCGCAGCTAGATTTTACATCGCTGTATCCGATTTATTACTTTTCTCTAGAACATTTAGATTTAACCAGACAATCAGTAGTTGATATACACTTCAGAGCTCGTGCTAATAGAGATGCTGGAGTTATTCCTAATTACAGAGCAATCGCAGTTATACTCAGCGATAAATCAATGCTACTGGAAGGTGTTGGTGGACGAATGAGAGTTATTGATGCTCCAGTAGAAAATATGTAATTAGATCGTTCATAATAATTATAATGTCATATCATCACGTTAATGTGAGTCTGACTCCTGGTCAGATTAAAAAGCTACAATCATCATCAAAAAATAATCGTGCGGTAAAAATATCATTAAAAAAAGAACAACTCGCGGGTGGTCCGAATAAGCTATCGCTGACTGAACGTCAGTATAATCACTTTAATAAAGCCAAGCGATTAAAGACTGGTGTACGACTTGATCTTTCCGCAGCGGTTATTAAAGACATCGCTAAAACGGGTGGTATATTTCCACTTCTCGCAGCTATACCAGCATTAATAGCAGCTGCAGCACCAGCTGTTGCAAAGGCAGCTGCGCTAGGTGCTGTTGGAACAGCTGCTGGAATGGCGTTAAAGAAAGCAACTGGACAAGGAATCAAAAAAAAGGGAAGAGGTTTAAGATTACCAGGGACCCCGCCTTCGTGGTACGGAAAGGGTCTAAGATTACCAGGGACAGTTTACTAATAACACCCATGTCCAATTTTGATTTACTTAATGCTGCTAAGCAATTAAAAATAAAAAATTTCAGAGGTGTTTTTATGCGCGATCAATTACCTACCGTTGCAATGCAACATGAAACCGGTATTATTAATCTCGATAAAAATTCTGGCCCAGGCACGCACTGGGTCGCATATGCAATTGATCCACGTGGAATTATTTATTTCGATTCGTATGAATTAGCACCACCAAAAGAATTTCTTCATTACGTTAGCAATAATACTACTCCAATCTGGTATTCAACGCTACCGACACAAAAAATAACTGATCCTCCAATATGCGGCCGTGAAACCCTCGCTATGCTTGATGCTGTATCAAAATCAACAGCACCGCCTCATAAAGTCGTACACGCGTTCACTACGCTACGTCATAGTACTTAAACTGATATCAGTAAATATAATGGTAGATATTTATGGAAGATCCTCAGGTAGAGCTCAGAAGATCGATTTATCTAAATATGCAACTCTTGATCAGCTCAGAAATGAAATCGATGATTTATTAAATATCACAAGTGTGGATCAAAATGAAGTCGTTTTTCAGGACAAACAAGGACGATTAAAAACGAGTAACATACAACTACCAGATGTGCTTATACGAATTCCCAACGCGGTTGTTAATAATATCGTTACTTTCACTGATCAGGGTAAAATACAGGATTCCGGTAAGTCGGTTAACGATTATGTTAAGAAAACTGGTGATGTATTTACCGGTGACATTATTATGTCAGGAAGAAAAATTACGTATCTTGGAGATCCAATCGCAGATACAGACGCAGCAACAAAAAAATACGTCGATGATCAAGAATCCAAATACGTGTCAGTGCGCGGTGGTATAATGCGTGCATTTCTCAACATGAATAGTAATGGTATTAATAATCTCAGAACACCAGAAACAGATTTCGACGCTGCAACGAAGAAATACGTCGACGATAAGGAAATTCCAATAACGACTTCGTTAACGACTATCAATGATGGAATTACTGCATTTAGAACTGAATATAATAATCACATACAAACATTTCTAAATTTTCGTAGAAATGTAAACAGATCTATTAATGATTTTTTGGAACTCCACCAACTGTTATTATTAATCTCGCTGACATTAACGCAAGACTCAACGATATCATTAGTGGTATTCCTAACATTATTCAAAAAACTAATCTCGTTAAAATTCCTCACAAGCAGATCATTAATATCGTGTACACAGTCGCATCAGGAAAAGCAACATGGACACCGGAAAATAACACCCTTAAACATACCGCAGAGGTCACTGGTGTATACAGATTATCTATATTTTGTGCTGAAAAATTTACTATATTTACCACATTTACATGGCGTCATTCAACCGATAGTTTTTCTGGAACTGTGTCTATAGTGTTAAACAAAGATGTCGAGGAAACGTTTATGTTAATAGCGAATGATAAAAAGTTAACCGCAGTGACTTATTGGTGGTGTATTGAGTTCGTAGCTGAAACTCCTCAATTAGTTACCTAGATAAGTATAATGAATCAAGAATCATTTATCGACGTTCAACGTCACAGATACGCTCAAGTATGTGAGTGTCAAACTAAACTAAAAAATATCATCGACGATTACACGATAAAGGTAAAAAAATATCGTCGACGTATGGTTGTTATTGATATAATGGTATACTCGGTTTCTGCTGTTATTGCTGGAACTGGATTATTATTATCAACAATAACGATGACAGCGCCTGCAGTTGTAACGATCATAGTTTCAACGGCAACAACATGCGCAGGTATTTTCAGTATTATCTCTAAAAAAATATCTACGTGTACGAATGATAAACTAAACGAGTATATAATGAAATTACACACAGCAACAGCCGCATACACTAAATTATGCTCGTATATTTCAGCGTATCTCGGTGATGGTAAAATATCCGATGAGGAGTTCGTAACGATAATGAAAACCTACGATGAAGCGTTCATAGTGGAACGCGATGCGTTCTCTAGTGACGGAAAGATGGAGAATTAAATAATAACGATAATAATAATGTCAGAGTCGCGCGAACTATTACAGCAGATCGTGGCTAATACAACGCCGTCAAAAACTACTATGATATCATTAAGTTCAACTAATCCTGAATTTAGCGTTAATTTTCCGACTGCAATTCCAGCAAAGGAAATAGCATTAGCGCAATTACGAGTTTATCATAGCTGGCCTAATATCAGATCAAAACTGTTTGGTGGACAACAACCAAATAATTCACTGGTATTTGCGAATAAAAATAAACCGGATGGAACACCTGACTGGCAGGTTGTTGGAATTTCAACGGGCAGTTATCAAATAGAACAGATTAATGATGAATTCCAACGCAGAATTAAATCTATCACGGGGAAAGAATCTAAAATAGCGATTACTGTTCACGAACCAACACTATCAGCAGCGATTGAAATAAATTCTCCTGATTACCTCGTAGATATTTATCAAAGTTCGATCAGATCAGTGTTAGGATGGCCTGAAGTCGCACCTGTTTATAATGGAGTTTCAGAACCAAAACTAGAAGAATTTAAAACGAGTGAAGAAAAATTCATTAAAGATCCAGAATATCGAGGAAAACAACCATGGAGTAATAATACAAGATTTGGATTTCCAAACGAAGATAGATATTACTTTACCGATTTTGACGGTAAAAGAATCCCCAGGTTGAATAAAGCATTATTTATTGTTAACACAGACACCAGGACGAAGATTAGTCACTATACGGTTGATGTAAGATTTACTAAACATTTTTTAGATACTCTTAAACCTGAATACGATAAAA
Source organism: Megalonaias nervosa (assembly GCA_016617855.1). NCBI lineage: Eukaryota > Metazoa > Mollusca > Bivalvia > Unionida > Unionidae > Megalonaias > Megalonaias nervosa. The sequence goes on along the minus strand of JAECUM010013133.1, from coordinate 63,857 downwards.
CGTTTAATGATTTAAGAAATTTACTTATTTCATTATCTCAACATTATAATGAAAGTGTAAAGCAGCAAATAATCGAGTCAATAAAACATTTAAATGGTATCTTATTCGATTTATACATCGTCAATCGAAGTATTATAAACACTGCGACTAAATTCGATGGAAATCGTTACACAAATCCAGAATCTAAACAAGTATTTCTTAATCATTATAAAATAACAGAAAAAGATTTACAAACATTTGTTATACCAGATTTAAATAACGCTGAAATGAAGAAATCATTAAGTGATCTTATTGAAGAATATTATCCGGGAGTAATTGAATCGTGGAAAAAATAGCCCCACCACCGGTTATACTAAAACACAATAACAACCCCTTTGGTGCCGGTAGACATATATCGCCAGGTATTGTAAATATAACATCAGTTATTGCAGTCAATCTGGTATGCGATATTATTGAAGGTAGCTATCAGGTAGATCTTTCTAAATCTAGCCAAGCTCAGCAAGGGTACATATTATTCAGTTTTAGCCCGTTGGCCCCACCAGGGTGGTTAATTGTAATTGAACCAATTAATCCCGTTTACCTGCGAGTTCATAATCCATTTCTGACAAGAATACACTTTAAACTTACAGACCAAAATAATAGAATTCTGGACACGAGGAACGAAGAACTGAATATAAACCTGTATGTACGCTCATAGAGCGTTATCATAATGCGTTTTTATAACAATATCCGGATGTTTATTCTTTTGTTTACATAAAATCCGTACACAATGAAATCTAGAAAACTGTGGCTGCATATTGATTATTCCATAACAACTGTGCGTAAAGTTATTTTAAGACCGCTATATAACTAAATCAATATCCGCTGTTACAGCCCACGCATAGACTCAGTTTTATACAGAATTATATATATTTTGGAAACTATAAAATCTCATTTTAGACAGAAAAAATATGGTTTTTGTTAGAGAATATTGTAGTTTTTAGGAATGACTGACAAATTGTTAAGCTAAGGTTATTGGTAAACACATGCTAACTTTTTCAATATGTATTTATAACAAGGTCCGATAGCTCAGTTGATAGCGTGTAGAAACTCTCATCCGGAGGGTCATGGTTCGAAACCCAAGAAGGATAAATTATCTGCGGGGGGCGATTTTATGCCAAAATTTATAATTTATTGGGGGCTCCAGCCACCCCCGTCTTCAGAGTACACCAATCCACTACGTCAACACGTGGTGGATTCACTTTTGTGAATAACCCATTGGTTGATCGTTATGGGTTGGTGTGCTAGCGTGAAGACGGCATTTTTCATCATCTCATCATCATATCATCTCATCATCATATCATCTCATCAAAATATACAGCGGGGGGTGATATGAGGTCGTGACCTTGTGACTTCACTAAAGGGGTACCCCACACAGGGGCCATTCCAAAAGACACAATCGCAAACTAAAAATAAACCTAATGAGATTCCAGGTCACAAAGACCAATCAGCCTTTGATTTCTTAGAGTTTCGGTTACGGATATCTAGGAATTCTTGTAAGGCAATAAACAGAATCTGATTGGTCACAAATAAGACCTACACGTACAGACAACCCTCTGAGCCTCTAAAGTTTCGGTTACGGATATTTAGGGGTCTCTTGGGGGGTAAATGTCTAAACAAAGATTCGGAACCTCATTAGGTTTATCTGATACAACTATGGAATGGTAGACCGAATGTCACCCCGCGCTGTATATTTTTGTTTATTTTTCTATTATATATATATATATATATATATATATATATATATATATATATATATATATATATATATATATATATAATGAACCAAGAAAACATTAATGATATTATTTCTGCTATTAAAAACTAAAACATAACGGAATAAAAATATCTGATAATCTCGACCCTCAGAAAATTATGTGCGATTTTGAATTACTGCAACAAAGAAAATTTGATAATAAATATACACTATCTTCAAACTACAGATTTATAAAATTAATTTATCAATCCATGCTTGAATCACTAGCTATGGTAAACGACAATCAGGTAAAGCTATTTGCACCTCTTGCACGTTCTATCGAAAATATTAAATCCGAACTGTCTCACGAGTACGAAAGAAAAAAGATTGTGGATAATCGTGTAATGCAATTAAGAAAGATTATGCTATCTGATTCTGTCAATGCTGAAAGCGGTGAAGATGAACCCCTGACAGAGTCAGTGACTGTAATTATGGCTAAACAAAATCCTTGGGAAAATTAACGTATGTATCTCTCATGGATACCTCATATTGTATCCCAACCATGTTTCAGTAGGTAATCATTAAAAATACGGTAGACTAAACGTATTGAAAATTTATTTTTTGTGTAAATCTTTTGGAAAAGGAAGATTTTTGTATATTTTCTGCGACAAATTGTACCGATCGTGGTACTATGTCAAAATATCTGGCAGCAGAATTAATTGATTCAAAACTAATTTCTTCCCCAGTCTCTGTATTCACTGATTTAATAGCTCTCTTTCCGTATAATTTACACCTTCCTGTGTTTCCGGATTTACAATTTTGACTCTGTGTGGTAACTCGTAAATTAGAAATCGAATTATCAAGCTTATTTCCGTTGATGTGATCCACCACATACCCATCCTTGATCATTCCAAAATAACACTCGTAGGTAAATATATGAGATAAATATCCTTTTTTCTTGCCATTAGCAGTAAATCTAAGATAACCAGTATTATTAAGACTACCTACTGGTTTTTTCAATCTGCAATTTCTAATCACACCTTCTCGAGATGCTTCATAATTGGTAAGGATTGGATGTGACACAAACTCATTTTGTTCTATTTATATATAATACTATTTGTTTAAATCATTATTTTTTTTTGAAAATCTAGCCAAATAATCTTCTTCGGTTTTTATAGGAGAGTCAGCGTTATTTTTTTGTCATAATATCGTTTTAAGTTCTCTGTATTTTTTACCACCGCATTGCGCGCACAGTTGAGTTCTTCCTCGCACTCCAGCACTACACACAATACACGGTTTTGGTCCTAGACTTCCATTTCTGACACATTGCATATGATAACTACAGTATTCATTCACGCATGATCTGTTACACGGAGACGTATATCCAATTTTGAGCCAAGCACATTTGTTTTGTGTTTCAATCATATACAAAAGATTAATGTTCAATTAAATATATACTTGCCCTAATTATAATATGGAGGAATTATCCGTTATTGAACCTTCCCCTGCTAGATTTGACCTTGACAGACTATCAGAATATAAACTTAGTATTTCGATGCAGGATCTGGCATTAATGGTAACCGAACGTATTCGTGAAGCAAAAAAAGGAATTTCATGACGATGGTGCAGTTCATGTATGGTCAACATTCAGAGTTGGAAATGTTACTAATATGATGAATGACAAACGAGGAAAAGTAATTATTAATCACCTTGATAATCAAAAATATTTTATTTTAATAAAATTTATTGTAAATACAGAAGAAGATATTTGGATTATTCGTGATAAGCGTGATCCAGTCCGTGTGCAGCCCGGGGGTAATATTGTTCTTTTAAGTAATAAATCTAAGCCCGGAATACTTACTGGTATTGATAAACCCTACTATATACAGAGTTATCCAGCAACTGCAGTTGTATATGGAATATTTCCGCTGAATAATAAACCTAATGTTGCGGATCTGAAACCGATGAAAATATCAAGAATAAACTGCGTAGCTGAACGAGTTACAGAACATTTTACAAATGCGATACGTGGTAATGGCTTAACTGATTTAAGACATAAAAAAATAAACACATGGGCAGAGTCGGTTAAAGATGCTGGTGCATCTATTAAGGATGTTGCTGAACTAGAAAAGTTATTAAGATTTCCAATAACAGTAAAAACACTAACCGGAGAGATATTATACGAACCAAAATATATAAAAAATGGAAACCCTATAACAATCGTTGATCATAATGCACATGCATGGACTAATGCTGTAACGATATTTCCATGAGATAGAAAAGTTAAGTTTTATGATGGTGATATCTTTGATTTTATTAAAAATATCAGCAAAAGCGACCCTGTGTCTGTTTGGTTATTTCAGAGTTCGGAATATAATCATTATGATCAATTTGTACGGCCTAACGGTGATATTTATCGTACAGAATCTCTCCATGAAGAAATGGAACATCTTGCATTGAAATATACCTCTGATGATGTCATAGTTGGACAATTACTGAATAACTGCTTTACCGTACCATCGGTTGCTGCCCATTTCGCTCAGGAGAAAAATTCATGGAAAACGACACGATCGGAATTCCTTGAAGATGTCAAGAAAAGCTGTATAGAATATGGTCACGGTGGGTTATGGAACACCAAATACAACCATAGTGATGTTATCTCGGTTGATATGGTAGCGTGTTATCCTGGGAGTTTTCTTGGATATGGAGTATATTCTAAGTACTTTAAGAGATTCGGACATCCTACACATGACATGACCAGGGTTGCGATAAACGGACATTTACCAGATTTTGACTTAACCGGATTTGCTCATGTAGAATTATTCGAGTTTGCAGAAAATCTTCATCCGATTACTTATGCTTGGTTTGGAAGACATTTTTCAGAGCGATGTTGGGTTCCAATAGTACTATTGCGATATATGCTTGATGTTGGATTTTTAATATCGTTGAGAGTAACTGAAGCGATTATATCGTATAATTCACAGAAACAAGTTTGGTTACCAGAACCAAATAGATTTAATATCGATGATACCAGAAAAGAATTCCCTGATATTGATGAAGATCATATTATTAAAATAAATAAATGCAGAAACGAATACGATGAGAAATTTACAAAAGATCTCGGTAGAAAGATAATCGGTAAATTTACTCAAGGTGGTTCATACGATTATAAACGAGCGTGTACAAGATTGATTATGGACGACGCTGAACTAGATTTTATAATCGCTGATACAACTGAGAAAAATATGTTTATAAACAGATGTAATGCTTATTTATCAGATGGAACGAAACTAGGTACCATTGTGAGCTACCTTGATGGCGACTCACCACAATTTACTCATTTAAGATCTTCGATGTTAGCTTATGTTTCGATAAACCTACTATCGATGATAAATAAATTTCCTCATCACGCTGTCAGAGTCGCTACGGATTCATTTTATGTACATAAAAAATATAAAGATTTATTAAAACTCGGTAATGGTGAATGGGGGACATGGAGAATAAAACAAGAAAATATATTTAGTTATTCTGAATCTGCAGATGTTGAAATTGTGGAGACATATTACAAAAATAATAATCAAATATTAAAGTCATCTGCACCATCTGTGTATGATCCTGTATCTAGACATAAGACTGTTTATCTTAATGGGTGTGGAGGGTCAGGTAAAACAACTCGTGTAATTAATTTATTTATAAATAATACATCAGATATAATTGTTTTGACACCTACACATAAACTTGCTAGAGAAATAAAGCAACGAGGAGTAAAATCGTGTACATATCACAGTTTCTTTAGATGGTGCGGAGACACGTGGACTCCATCGCGGATGGGTGAGAAATATATACCTAAATATATTATATGGGACGAGATATGCACGGTGTCGTTAGAAACACTAAAAACATTTCTTGATTGGTTGTTATTGAAGAATACTGCTGTGATTATGTGCGGCGATCATGGTCAACCACCACCCTTTGTTGGACAGTCTCCACATGAATGGCTGAAGAATAACGTAAATTATTATGAAGAAATACATAATGACCATAGAGCTATCGATGAACCGCTGAAGGAATTTAAAAGATTAATCAGGCTTCAGCCAGACAGAGTACAATGTGAGATAATGCGAGGAGTAATTCCAGAGATTTCTATGAATGAATTTTGGACTTCATGGAATCCCGCTGATTTGATAGTCGCGAGTAGAAAGATAGTTCGTGATGAACTACAGAATAAATTATTTTTGTTACATAAAGAAAAGTTTTCAGATCTACCTGTACCTTTGTGTTATCGCCCCTCAGATACTCGACGACAGAATATTGATGTTGAAATACCAGGTACCTTGGTTCCACCAAGGGTACAGAATCTTGTCTTGAATGATATTATTTTAGTCGATATTAATGTCGTTGAGAATGCGCTGAGTATGAATAAATCGCCGTGGACGTTAGGATATGCTATAACGATTCACTCGTCACAAGGATTCACTATAACTGATACTAAAATCTGGATTGTAGATGATCGGATCGAATGGTCGAATTTAGTCTATCTCGCCGTATCTCGAGTCAGGAGAATATCGCAACTGAGTAGAGTTATTGTAGATTACGTAATAACTGAAGAAATCGCTAACAATATCGATATCAATAAAAAATTAGTCAGCTATAAAAAATGTGACAAAAAAAATAATCGTGATTTTGATATTGATGTTGAATTTATTATAAAACTAAAACAACTACAAAATAATCATTGCGCAAGTTGCAACTATAATATGTTATGGCAGTGTTCGAATCCAAGACAATTTACCGTAGACAGAATTAATAGTGATCTCGGTCATACACGTGAAAATGTAATGCTGACTTGTCTTGAGTGTAATCGACGTCGAGGTTCTGGACGTTTACAAAATTGAGCTTGGTGGTAATTGTGTATCCTCAGGAATTACTTGTAATTGTTCACGTACAAATCCACGCTGAGGGGCTGTAGAATCTAGTCTGTATATTGGAGGTCTACCAGTGGATCTAACCACGCTAGAAATTTTATGTGTAGTTACGCTCCAGATAGGATCGGTTGCTCTTTTTTTACCACCTTCAAGTTCGCCAGGTTCATATAAATATCTAACTGTAACATTACCTAATACTGGTTGAGAGAAAGATTCACGTCGTCCGTAGCCATTGGGTATATATTTTTTTTTTGATCGCATTAGAAGGTTTCATGGAAGTTGCACGAGTAATTTCATTATTCAACGCAGCTATCACACTCGGTAATCTTGCAACCCATTCACGAGATCTATCTTTGAGGTCAGTAGATATTTCCTTTGCGTATTGGTATCCGAATAACCGCTCGGCAAGTGTTCTATTAAATCGTTCAACGATTGCCTGATCACGATGAATTTCAGTATGTCCTCGTCTGATTTTAACGTTGTGCTTGTTCATCAACGATGATACTACTCCAAGAAATTCTTTACCGGGATCAACTTGTAATAACCGTGGCCATCGTAGACCACCACGTTGATAAATGCGTTCAAACGCAGATGCAACTTCGGATGTTGTTTTCGTTGATAATGGCTCCGCTTCTTTATATCTACTAGCAATGTCAACGACAGTTAACGCGTATTTGTACGTGCGTGATTTTCGTCCACGTGTTTTAATGGTATCGTGTGGTAAAAACAGTATATCCGCTTGATGAACTTCATTAGGGACACTAACATCAAAATGCGCGTAATGAATTCTTTTAGGTGGACTTAGGAAGATTTGCCATATTGCCTGTCGTGCTAACCATGATGCAGCGACATTACGTGAAACTTTTGCTGCTTCGGCAAGTTTACTAATCGCTGCTTTACCTCTCCAAAATCCTCTCGGGGAATAATAAACAGATTCCATTATGATAGTTATATAATTAATTACCAGCCCCTAACACTAGTTTACTTTTCATAGCAGTTTTTACTAGAAAACTAGCTAATTTTTCTCTGAGAGATTTATTAGGTATAGCATTTAACGCGTGAATCAATTTTACATCTGCGAGATGTCGGTGTTGCAAATCCTTACTTTTATACGCGACATCGTGAACGTGACATGCTTGATCAATCTTATTTACTGGATACTCTCCGGGTCTTGGTTGATCTTGATCATCGAGTCGGATATCGAGACGAGTTCCAGGACCACAATAATTATATCCGGGTAAATGTTTCTCACCGGAATATTTAGCCCACGGAGTTCCTGGTAATTTTCCTAATAAAGCGGCTATATCACCACCTGTCTTTGTTCCTGACTTAGTCATGGAGACAAATTTATATTTCTTGGTACCACATTTCACACACTTGCCTGTAAGTGCACGTCTTTTATTTTTTGTTGTTACTGTCGTTAATTCAGTAGTATCGGTAGGTGCTCAGCATCGAACGCAATATAGACTCATATTATTTATTATATGGATATAATTGACTTTTCTGCGACACGAAAACAAGAGCCAGTAAAGCACCATCCAGCGCTTCCGAATTCTATCAGAATGATTATAATAGGCCCATCTGGAAGTGGGAAGACGCAATTACTGCTTAATCTAATAATGCGATGGCTGAAGTAGGATAAATTATATTTAGTAGCACCATCTGTAGATGATCAACGATGTTACGAAGTACTTAATGATCTTAATGAAAACGCAAAATCGTTACATGAAGACAATGTCATAGACTTTATTACTGATATTGATGAAGCGCCATCTGTAGATGATCTCAGGGCCACTGGCCCTCATGGATTCATTAATAATTTAGTAGTGTATGATGATGTTATGTTGGACAAACAATCAAATCCAGCTAGAATATTTTCACGAGGAAGACATAAAAATACAGACGTGATTTATGTTACACAGAGATATACACAAATTCCAAAAGTAATCAGAGACAACTGCAATATTTTGGTTGTGTTTAATGGCGTAGATAATCATACACTGCAAAATATTTATTATACTTGGTGTTCAGGCGACATGGACATGAACAAATTTAAAAATTTCTTTTCAAAAGCTCAAGCTGCTCCCTTTGGTTTTGTAACAATAAATTTACATGATCCTAGGTCAAGATATCGTAATGGGCTTGATATAATTTTTGGATAAAAATCATAGCAGCAGAGAGGGTGAATGACATACGTATGTGACCAGATTGTGAAAAAATCTGGTCAATTAAAGAAGTTTTCATTATTAGGCAAAAACTTCTTTTTTTTTTTCAGCCTTCGTAGGAACCCTTAATTTTCAAAAATAAGGTCTCTACAAAGTTGTAGGGTTCACCCTCTCTGCTGCTGCAATTCAGAAATATTTGAACAGATTGCACAAAAAAGGCTCCATACAAAACGATTAACAAGTTGGGTAACAAAACACCATGAACAAAAAAGGGTCATTGCGTAATTTCTCGTCCTGCTCGTCGCAGTGTTTTACAATCCGAGACAATCTTGCCATGACCTGAGTGTGGCTGTTAACGAGACTTTTGGCGTTAATATTTACAGAAGCGCTGTCCAAGGAAGAGCTTGGGATATGGGAGATGAACTGAAATAAAGCAAGCTACGATTTCTGAAGAGAATCGTGCACCATATATTTCATGTTGTAAAGCGAGGCAAACTGAACAGTTGAAAACTGGTCCTTAATACTAATTTGTAGCGATGAAAATTGAAAATTAGTTTCGTTCTTTCTTGTTCTTTTCTTTTTTTTTTTTTTTTTTTTTTGGTACCAAGATCGAAAGAATTGCATCTAGAGTATTTGTGTTTGGGTTTGTACAGATGGAGCTGTTGCTCCTTGCTGGAGATGGGTGGATAGGGCCCTGAACGTAGTTATACGTGGGAGTGGGGGAGCAAGCTTTTGAAATGGCGTCAGGGCCAACTTCCACATTAATCCGGTATAATGTATAGTTCACACTCACCATTTAAGCATATTCCAACAATGTTTTGGAGGTGCATTGCCAACAACAGTGTTGGGAATCTGATCCCAGTTGAGGTCAATATTGACCGGACAAGTCTGTATTACCATCTTTCATGAACATATCTAGCTAGTTATTGCAAATTAATATTTCCAAATGGGAAATTATCCGTATAGAAGGTTTATTATCTGCCCAAGGTTGCTAGGAGGATAATAGGCCGATAAATCAGCCCTTCACCCGTGATGATATTGATTTTCGAGTGAGGGGCTGATATCATCTATTCATTAAAGCCTGCAATTATCTGCATCCAATTTTGGCTGCACACATCGGTGTACATTTTATACACTTACCGGTATTTCTCGTGGCTGTGCAGCTACCGTCAGCTGTAGAGTTCTTTTGGTGACATGTACATTATATTTCCGGAGCAAATCGTATGTTTGGTGACTTGTAAATCCACCTGGAATAGCACAACTATCTGTCCTGTGGCCATTTTGAATTTCGCGCATGATATGGCTATTACCAATTTCCGGTATGTGTCTAAAGTGTACGCAGGTTTGTTCCGGAAAGATTTGCATGCTGCAAAATTGCACATTTTTATGAACAGGTCACATCAGACCCACATATCGTCCATCAGTATCAACACAGATTTGGGGGGATGCTTTATCGGACTAGGAGGATAAAATACGGACTCCTTAACGTGACGATCCAAGAACATGAACCTCCGTATATCTGAGAATATATAGCACATACTTGAAAGAAGTCTACACGAAATTAAATCTAGCACTGCATGATTTTATTTGTGTTCTTCAGTACATTTTGACCCAGTACTAATAAATCTAATCTATTCTTTATGAATGCGTACTTGGAATGTTTTCAGTGTACGAAAACAAATAAACCCGACAGTCACCTTAATCGCAGATTGCACGATACCCTCTGACTTCCGTTCTGAATTCTGTCATCTACCTCCCGCAGTCACAGGTATGAACAGGATTCCATACACAGTCATAGCTCGGCCAGAAAATATCATTCTATGAAAGGGAGGTAAGCCACTGTGACATTTATGTCGAACATCTTCGTACTGCCCATCTGAGCACATAAAGAGGTCGAGGTATGATAAGATACAAAAACTTTATTTAACATATGTAGGATGATAACATAAAACGCTACCTAGAAGAGCTTCTTTACTGACGCGATATAAACAATTAACGACATATAATTTTGAGTTAGCTACTTCAGAAGACGATGAGAAGGTTATATGTGTACTGTAATTATTTTCTTGCAAAATGTTAACTTGAAAAAAGTTAGTGAAACGGTAAACATACTTTCAGCAAGCAAAAAGCATAATTGTTTAACTGTTTACTAAATGTCAGAAATCTATGAAAGATTGAACATCTGATAACTGAGAATTGATATATTACTATGCCAAATGTTGACCTGGAGAATTGATAAATTACTAAGCCAGACAGTGTTCACTGTGTGAATTGATAAATGCTAAACAATGTTCACTGTGCAAATAGATAAATTACTATGCCAAAAAATATTCACTCAGAATTGACAAAATACTATGCCAAAGACTGTTCACTGGATGAAATGATAAATTATTCTCAGACTGCCAAACATCATTCACTGGGTGAATTGATAAATTATTATCCCTAACGATGTTCACAGAGTGACTTGATAAATTACTATACCAAACAGTGTTCACTGTGTGAATATGAGGTAAAGGTGGTGGTAATAAAAAAATAAATTGTCAATAAATAACAATTCACAGGACTTATTAATGAGTTTGAAAATTATTATTATAGTAAATAAATATAAGACAAAACATCACAAGAAATTATCACATTATATTAAGCCTGCCTGATGCAGTGTTTTCTATTTAAAGCTTAAATTTTATTCATGGATGATGCAGACAGTGGGGTATAATTTAAACTCAGTGTTTCCGTTTGGGAAACTTAGAGTTTCTGTGTGTGTGTGTGTATGTGTGTGTGTGTGTCTGTGTGTGTGTGATTTGGATTTTTAATGTAGCTTTAACAATTTTTCAGTCATATTGCTATGATGTCTGCAGTGAGGCAGTTTATAGTGATGTCTTGCACTGGGGCATCATGCCACAGACATTTAGCATCATGTCCCATCCAGTCACATTATCCTGACATCAGGCCAACCAGTCCTAACACTAACCTCTTAATGCTGAGTGAGGCAGCTGCTAGTACCACTTTTAAAAGTCTTTGGTACGACTTGGCTGGGGTTTGAACCTATGACCTCCCACATCTGAAGCAGATACTCTAACCACTTAGGCCACCAGAGCAGGCCTTAAAATTTCTAAACGAAACAAGAAGACTGAAACTAAAGTCTAACAATATTGCTGATAGACATGTGGACAACACATTTATAAATTTGTAAATGCTGTCATGCAAACAGCAAAAGTACATTAAAAGTCATCAAACTCAAAAGAAACAAACTCAGATAAATATGAAGAAAAAAAAATATGAAAAACCAAGGTTCAGTGGTTACTAATACTTAATTAGACACTTGATGCTGTTCTGGATTTAAAATATTCAAATGAACCTATCATTGGAATTATTATTGGAAGGTAAGTAACCAATTCCAAGAATGTTATAAAATATATAAAATACACTTAAGATGCCTTTCTTTTGCACTGTTATATTTAGGTTACCTCTTTTACCACTGTTATATTTAGGTTACCTCTTTTGTAATCCTACAGTGGATTGTAAGCATATACACTGCATGGTCATTTTCATGCACAACATTGTACCAGCGTGGAAACCCCGGCTCAACACTAATTATTCTCCTCAGTATGTTGCATCAGTGAACTGATCAGTGTTCTATTTACTATGATAACTAAAAGAGACATATAACCAGTCCAATTTTTGTTTCATAGGAACTTACACTTGCTGCACTTTGAATCAGTTCAAGTAAATAAATACTCAGGTCATTTCTATTGTTCTTTCCAGAAGGGAACTATTTTTAAAGATTCAAACTTTTATTGTTTGAATGTTTTAGTTTACTTACCCTTTTCCCCAAATGACAAATAATTAGTTTGGCAAAGCTTTTTTAAAAAGAACATATTAAGCTCATTGGGACACTGTGTATCTGTGTGTATATAATATATATATATATATATATATATATATATATATCCTGGAATGCTGTATTATCATGGCACTTAATGTTGTTATTGTTATATATTAAAACTGTTTTGCTATTGCTGCATGGTAACAGTTTTCTATGACGTTCCCTGTATCAATTCCTATATAAAAGAATCACTGTCAATCAAAGCATGTAAATGTAAATAAAACAGCATACAGTCACTTACCCAGACTACCATACCATGGGGTATGTCCACACTTGCACTGGCTGAATATTTTCCCCAAAACAAAAGGATCTAATGATTAAATTGAACACACAAATATAATTAAAGTTGAAATACATGCATAACAACAGTACAAATAAAAAAATTATTGTTTAACTTTACATGAATTTTAAATGCAATGTGGGCAAACAAATATAAATATATTAGAGAATTTATTATTAATATCATTATTATTATTGAAATATGACTGATTTAAAGGAGTTAATTGTTATTGTTTTCCTATTTATGTGCGACAAGTAGGATCATTAACATGTTTTGTCAATTTGGTCCATATTGGCTTTCATGGAATGAAATTCCAAGCATAACCTAGTAAGGACATTATGTCACCACATGACATAATACACTGAATGCATTTCATAATCAAGACCAGTGCTGTATACAAAACTCTTGTTGAACTCACTATATCAACACTTATTTGCCAAAATACATTCTCTTGATTGTTAAAAAAATCTCTCATTGTAGACAAGTTCTATAATAATTGAGAGGTCTTGCATCTGATTGAGCTTGTTACCTCACTGGATCTAGAGACTATGTGTCTAATACAATTTCATTAAGACTCGGTAAATGGGTTTAAATCACTAAGATCCATGATTTCTTTGATGTTAAGCAAGAGACTGCATATTACTTATCCCGTGATCTTCAGAAGTAGTTTTTGTAGTCAGATAGGTAAAATCAACATGATGTTAAGTTTGTGAGATAGTTACATAGGTTGTGTTCTATAGTTTTACATTGCCTGCGTAAAGATACAACTATTAAGTTATGTAAGCAGGTGAGTGATATCATGCCCTGTTGGGCCTCTTATAAAGAAATCAGAGTGAATCAAACAATCCCTTGACCAAAAATAAACCCTGATTCTTTCCAGATCTTGTAATATCAAGCATGACATCTGAAGGAAAGTTCCAGTTTGCCATTGATCGAGGAGGAACATTTGCAGATGTCTGGGCTCGCTGTCCTGGTGGAAAAGTCATAATTCTGAAGTTACTGTCAGTTGACCCAAAGAATTATGATGATGCTCCTAGAGAGGGTATAAGGAGAATTCTAGAACAGGTGCAATAGATATGGAAGTTACATGCAGTTAATTTGTACTTACCGAGCTGTGTTGACAATGGTATTCATTTATTCACAGACTAGTAATTTTCACAGCCAATAAAGCCATATTACTCTAGAAATTTTAAAATTCAATCCAGCTTTAAAAAAAAAAATTAGTATGGGCATGACAAGGTTTTTATCTTTCCAAATTGTAGTCTCTTTCATTGTACTAAACCTGTTGAATTTGAGTGGATAGTCCTTTGAATTTGAGTGGAGAGTCCTTTGAATTTGAGTGGATAGTCCTTTGAATTTGAGTGGATAGTCCTTTGATGCAGTATCTCTAAAATGTATTGAAATTTGGAAGTTTCTTGCAACCAAAGTTTCAGTAAAACACATCATTTTATTATGTCTGTGCCACTGAATGTCATGGCAGTGTTACAGTCATAAAAACTGGAGATATACATGTACCATGACCTGGAGATTTGCAATCAGTTGTCAAGGATTTGAGTCAGATGTCATTTTTGTGGTTGAGTAAGGCACTTAACCTCACCTACTCAATGTGATCAAACTGTGAATGGGTACCAGCATTTGCTGGGAGTTAACCTGTGATGGACTGGGATCCCATTCAGAAAGGTGATGTGCAACAATGCCATTTACCAGGCCAAATGATGGTGTCTTTGCTAGACAGAAGACATGGATCACAAGTATAATATGTTATCTGTTTATTTTTTATTCAGGACAATTTAGACATATATCATTGTCAGTCACCTATGCCATGGGGCTTCCATGCTAGGATATGAATTTGCCATGATTGGGTAACCATTCCATTAAAGACTTTGTTACTTTGTTCATTTGAGATGACATTTTTTCCTCCCAGTACACTACTTTGGGAATAAATGCAGCTGCATTTTTGCTGAAGATTTCATCTTCTCTTTATATTTTATATCCACCATGTACTTCTTGATTGGCACCCAAGCCAATAAAAATCAGTGAGACATTTCTGTCAGCCAAGTGAAATTGATCATATCATGCTTTTTGGTCAATGAGTGTACTCTGTTCATCAGGCCAGTTGGGGGATGCTAAGTTCAGCCGGTCAAACATCAATGGTAATATTCTTTTATCTATATTTTCTTGCGGATTTTTTGTGTGACATATTTACATCATTGAGGCAACTTCATGGTGCCAAAGATAAAAATAAGGGTCATTGGTGTTGAGGTGCAGCCTAAAATTAACACTGTACATATTAAAATGAGCGCAAACTGGTAAGACAATATGTGGGCAACTGTCACTGCCAAATGGCTAACTCAGTTGAATGAGAGGAATAAGAAACACTTGATCAAGATTGCAGATACCTTCAGTATTGCTACCTCCACCTTTGACATTGTTCTGAATTTCTGAAGACAGATAGCTTGTCCATTCGAAAGAAAATTAAGCAGGCCAGGCCATCATGAGCCTTTCACAATACACCAGCCATGCCATCACCCTCATGGCTGCAAACAGGACATATTTTCACAGCACTGTGTATTTGGCCACTACCAGCTTGGTACACTGGCAGGGCTGGACCTGTCCAGTAGTTGATATACCTACAACACAGGTGCATCCCAGTACAGGCTATGGTATTCTTTTACAGGATGGCTAATGCTGGACTTGGCAACAGATACAAATTGGCTTCAGAATATACATTGTACCAGCTTTGACTTGGCCTTGATCTATGCCTTCAATTGTTAAGTAGAGGGATCTAAGTTTCTGGTATACCCAGTATAGCTTCAAGACAGATAGCACTCGATGTTTGGATGTGCTTGTTCCAGCAACATCTCTGTCTCAGAGTGTTTTATTTTACTCAGCAGCAGACTAATACAATTATCACTGGACCAAAAAGAGACAGGTCCATCATTAGTTCTGGCTCCATCATATCTATTACTAGGTATGGCAGTGCTCCATTTCCAGATGCTCATTACTGGTCCTAGACTGTCGACAATGAATGCCTAGAGATAACCATGTCCCAACATAGTGGTACCTCCTAGGCTTTATTAAACTTTACACACAACCAGTTTCACAAGCTCAATCATTGCACATGTGGCAAGAAGCTTCTGTATCCTCCCACTCTTCCATGTTTGAAGATTCACAAAGTGCCATCCTCCTTTGTTCATCAGATGATGTCCAAAGAAGACTCAGCCTTTTGCACATCAATCCAGAAAGTTGTCTGGCTTATGCCACCAAATTTTTTGGCAGGCTTCACCAACTCTGTCCATGACCACTTATAAAGTGGTTCTTACATCCATCAATCTGTTAGTCAAGAAGAACATGTATCATTGAAACAAATACCCTACATTGTTTTGAAAGCTGGCTTCAGGATTCAGATGCCAGCAGGCCTTTCTTTTTGGCATCTGTCACTCCCATCAGATTTCAGACTTGTTTTCTACAAGACACCCATGCAGGTTTTCCACACTGAAGTCCCAGCTGTTGACAGATGTTGCAGGCCTGGGGAATGTCAGAATCTTCTGTTGTACATATGGACTTGAAGTCCTTCCATGACATGCAACCACTAGTTCAGAATGTTGCAACTATAGGATCCATACTCAGCTGGGTTGCAAAAGGCATTTTGTAAAATTGTAAGCTGATGGTAATGTTTGAGTGTCAGTTTCTTCCAGACTTTTCTTACATGGCTTGATCAAAGATGTCAGGAAACAGGCTGCAAGGGGGCAGATGTCTTGCAGGCTCCCCTCTCACATGGTCACTCCAAATGGGGAAACTGTCCTCTGAACAATTTCACTCAACAAGAACTCAGTGCACAAGGGTCACTGATGACAAGACGTGGGGAGACAAGCTTCATGTTCAGTCCAGTTTCTTTCTCCGACTGTCTCCTTGTTACAGAAAATGATGTTAAGTTCTGCTGCCCTTTTAAAACTTTATGGTGGGGAAAAGACTCCAGCACATTGCCAAGGAATGGGAGAGACTCTGCTCTGACAACCAGTTAGTGTAGTAAATCACATTTGAGGTTCTTTAAATAATATTCATTGTCTTTTCATCATTGTACCGGGTTTCTTTCACTATGGATGTCCCATGAGACTGGTACAAAAAAAATGTTTGCAGCAAGAAATAAACACTCTTCTTACAAAGTTAATAGTGGAGATTGTTCACAATACAAACTCACTGTGATTTAATCCAGACTTTTCCAAGTTTCCATCAGGTCATACCGTTGATGTACACAAATTCAACAAATTCAGTTACATCTTTAGAAGAGCATGCACATCAGCACTACAGTAGTAACTTTCAGTTGATCAGATTTGGTTCCAATCCATCTATCCAAGGGGAGACCATTCTAGTTGGAAGTCAACTTTGGTCATCAGATAACCTTTTAAAATTTATGTTGCTCAGACAAGTCAAAGGACACAAAGAACATCATTTTTAACTTGGGAGTTGAGGTAGGAATGGGGTGGGGGGCGTGGTAGGGCTGGATTTGTGAGATAGTGGATGTACTAACATATTATTATTGGGTTGACATTATCAAACAAAAAAAAAACATTCACTCTAAAAACTGGTACTCTTAATTTCCTCTGATTGTTAAAAAATTTATATGCAGTTTTTAGTAAGGTAAAGGTAGCTCAGTAAACTTTGCTGTTAAATGGAGGTAAGTTGTGCGTGTGGCATAAAACAGTAACTGACAATATACTTGCAACTTATACTAAATAGGATGTGCCAGTATCATGATTTACATCAAGAACCTCAAAATTACAAAAAATTGTTTCTGATTCCTGGCACTGTCCAGGTGATAGTCAGCCATATTCATCATTCTTGCCCTTATGAACTTGCTTATCATATTTTTAACATGGTGTATTTATCTTTTGCAGGAACTGGGACATCCCATTCCACAAGACCAGAAACTGGATGGCACCTGTATTGAGTGGATCAGGATGGGTACAACTGTGGCAACCAATGCACTACTAGAGAGGAAGGGGACCCGCATGGCATTGCTTATCACCAAGGGTTTCAGGGACCTTCTCCACATCGGCAACCAGGCCCGACCCAGTATATTTGATCTTGTAAGCTAAACCAGATGGACTTTTGTGGGTTTTTCTAGGGAAAATGACAGTAGTGTCTCGGCATGTGACACTGTGTGGGGAAGTCAGAAAAAGTGTAGCAAAATTATAGTTGAGACCTCCCCACCCCTTCACACACATACTGAGTAATCTATTATCAGCAATGTAAGACAGTAATGATAATTATAATTATAAGACAGTAATGATAATTATAAATGTAAGACAGTAATGATAATTATGTTAAATGCAAACTACATGATAAGATTTGATTAAAAAATATGATATTGCGTTATAATTAGACAGGAATTAAAGTCAGGTGAAATAAATAGAAACTTTGAAATAATATTCACTACTTATAATGAAATTCATGTACTTAGCTTGCTGCATACTTCCTGAAGGTTGAACCTTGCCCAGAGTACATGCCTTGACAGTGTCCACAGTCATAGGAACACTTTCTTGTCAAGTGTATCAAATTCCACCCTTTGAGATGGAATTCTATTTCATGTTGAATTCAATACAGGAACAGGAACTTCATGATGATGTACTACCCGAGAAAATCTTTTTCAAGGGAATGCAGTTTATATAACAGATTTTGACAATATACTTTAAGGATCTTATATTTTTACCATTATTTTTTTTAATTTTATGTGCATTTTACAGAATTTATCATTTTTACCTTTCATATTTTATCTTGTAGTATTTTTTTTACCTTTATTTGAAAGGGCTTATCTTCCAGAAGTTTTGTTCATTTTTTTCATTTGTACTTTTTTAAAACTTTCCTTTTAGTGGCATCATATAGCCATTATTGTGCAGATGGGCCTTAAACACTAATACATACATGCATACTTCTTATGTTAGGAACACGTAACTGTCTCTGTGTCTGTCTGTCACTATGTCCATAAATGGGGCCCTGGGTGGCCAAGTAGTCATAGGCACTTCCCTTTACAGATCACTGACACATCTCACCTCTTTCAGCATGGATTTAAGTCTCGACTTGGCTAACGTTGGTGTGTGAGAAAGCTTGCCAGTAACTTCCTGTGGGTCGGTGGTTCTTCCAGAGTCTTCCTGGGTTCTTCCTCCACTAGATACACTTGCTGCCAAGCAGCCATGTGTAAGCTATCATGTGCTGAAAGATGGCATTAAAACCCACAAAATCCCCCAAAACTCTCCATAATTATTTTCATTTCTGGAGCAACACACTGTTCAAAGTACCTAACTTGCATGTTAAATAAGTCTGTCAAGTTGCATAGTTATGCCTTTGATACTTATAATTTTTCACATTAAATACTTGTTATGTTTCCTTTGAAACAAAGTGTAGCATAACTAGTATATAAATTGAAAGTACTGGACCATGGAGTACTAGTAATATAAATATTTAGAGTACTGGACCATGGAGTACTAGAATAAGTAATATAAAAATTGAGAATACTGGACCATAGTGTCCTAGCGTAAGTAATATAAAAATTGAGAATACTGGACCATAGTGTTCTAGCATAAGTAATATAAAAATTGAGAATACTGGACCATAGTGTCCTAGTGTAAGTAATATAAAAATTGAGAGTATGTACTGGACCATGGAGTACTTGTAATATAAATATTTAGAGTACTGGACCATCGAGTACTAGATTAAGTAATATAAAAATTGAGAGTACTGGACCATAGTGTCCTAGCGTAAGTAATATAAAAATTGAGAGTACTGCAGTATAGCTATATGTAATTATGAACTGCAACCAGATACCATGTGTTCATTCTTGATATTGGTTCTTTGCTTTTCGATGGACAACACCAGCTTTCTGTTTGATGACACACATTGATGGTCAATATGTCTTTTCTGTGCAGGAGATCCGGTGCCCAGAACAGCTGTATGAGGAGGTTGTGGAGGTAGATGAGAGAGTGGTACTCCATCAGGACTGCAGTGAGCTCAACAACCAGGGGCCACTCCATGAAGGTACCACTAAAGAAAAGGTATACATAGGGGAACCTTGCAATGACATTCTTTGTTATGAAATGAATTTATATATAAAATGATAATGAATTGGTTTTCAAATTTTCGTTTTATTGCCTGTTCTAATTCCACCACTAATCAAAATATCATTAATGGTGAAAAACAGATTTTAGAAATAATAAGGTAGGATAAATCTATAACTTACAGCTTGCAGACTATTAATTCATGTCCTTTTTTATAAATATTTATACACCAGCAAATTATATCTGCAATCAGTACATTTTAGCTCTGGTTTTTAGATTTGAACCACTTAAGTCACTGTGACCAAATAATTTAGTCAGAACATGTACCATTTGGTTTACATTTTTTTTTATATGTATGGACCAATCTTAAGACTGTTGTTTTATATTATGGGATTGTCCATCTTTCTGTACATCTGTCGCTGTTAACATGTACTTTTCTGGTCCATAACTTTGTAATGGTTGGAGACATTTTCGTGAGACTTAGTCAAAGAATATATCATGATTAGAGAGTGCATCACATACCAGTTATGCCCCTTGCCTCGAGGTAAAGGCTGCATCAAAGGAAAATGTAATTATGTAAATCATATCCTTTACTGGAGTTTAACTTTGAAACCAATGAAAACAGCTCTCGGAAGGATTTTAAAGTCGAAGTCTAGGGTAACAATCTCAAAACTGAGAAATCAGTATATGGAAAATTGAAAAAGTTTGAAAATTGAGAATCTGTGATCAGAAAAGTGAAGGTTCTGGAGGTTAACTCTGTAACCATGGAATGAAACTTTAGTCAGTTGTATCATGACCAGACAGTGTGGCATATAACATAGCATGCATGCTCATCGCTCAAGGCCAAGATTACAACAAGGGAAGATATAAAACATGACCATTATTCATGTAGTGGTACAACTTTTAAACCAATGAAGATGTTTTAACGAAGCTGCATCCCATTACATTATCTTGACAGTGCCTCGTGTATTCATAGTCATACCACCTGCCTCAGAGTCAAGATTACAAAAAGGGCTGATGAAAGTCGTTGGCCAGTTCCTCATCCAGGCTCCTATTTTTGAATCCCTACATTTCGATGAAACTTGACCCAGCTGCAGAATTTACCATACAGTAGTCCCCCCACAACACTCATTATCATGAATTATACCAGTACTGCACTTTAGATAGAATATCTCTGCTTTTCATTAAAAACATTACTCTATCAAATACATTTCCTGATCACAATAATATTAGGAAATAAACGCTGCTAGCTCTTGAATCTAGTCCTAACAGAAACTTGAAAATTTAATCTTTTCTGTCTATAGGCCATGAAGACTAAGGGAAGAGACTCTTACTTATTACCTACTCTTATCAGTGCTCATTGGCTACTCATCAGACTGATGGTTGCCAGTTTAAACTTTCACTCAATACAATCAACATTGTACTTCTTGGCCTGCCAAAATCCAAGAATATCTTCATTATTTCGCTTCATCCATCTTGAATGTTGGTATACTATTGTTTATTCATGTATTCAGAAGCTTGTTGTTGGGGGCCTTGGGGAATTTGTCAGTGTCCATTACAAATTTTCAGTTTTGGCTTGGAGTTAATAGGGGAGTTCCACCCTTGTTTTGGTAGCCCAGAGGGCATAAATTCTTATGTGTGCCCAAGCGTAATCTTTTGGCCTGTAAGGCTGGACACATGGTGTATTTTTTCTAAAATTGTTGATCTATTCTTCCATCATTCCATGCCATATGCTGCTTCTGTCTGTCAACCAGCCAGACCAACCAGTCATAATTAGTGACCAGAGGTCCATCACCTTGCCAAGCCTCGATGCCTACTGCAAGGCAGTTCTATGGTATTCGGAATAGTATGGTAATTTACTGAGTTGGTCTGTCCATTTAGCTTCACATTTCATCCAGGCAGTTAATGAGCTGAGCATCCAGCTCACTGCTGGGCAGACCATGTGGCATCCAGTTCAACACACTTTCCATACTGGCAAGACAAGCTATGTCATTTATTCACCTGCCAATTCAACTGGCAGGCGAACTATCCACATCATATCCATTGATTAGATATTATTACATCAACGAACATTGCCACATTCCAGCCACCTGTTCAGTTGAATGTAGTGTAATATGGGGAACACATACATACCATGTTTGCAGACAGTGTTGGTTTATTTTTGAGATTCAGAAAGTGACTAGTCCCAAAGGGGGTCAGTACATGTGACACCAAAAAAGCAATTGTCCAGTTGAGTAGATGTGTGTGTGTGTGTGTGTGTGTGTGTGTGTGTGTGTGTGTGTGTGTGTGTGTGTGTGTGTGTGTGTGTGTGTGTGTGTGTGTGTGTGTGTGCGTCTGATTTGGATTTTTAATGTAGCTTCAACAGTTCTTCAGTTATATTGCTATGATATCTGCAGTGTGGCAGTTTATAGCGATGTCTAGCACTGGGCATCATGCTGCAGACATGTAGCATGATGCCCAACCCAGTCACATTATTCTGACATCAGGCCGACCAGTCCTAACAGTAACCTCTTAATGCTGAGTGCCTAGTGAGGCATTTGTTAGTAACATTTTTGTAAGTCTTTTGGTATGATTCAGTTGGGTTTAAACCTGCAACCTCCCACATCCAAGGTGGAAACTCTAACCACTTGACCACTAGAGTGGTCTCCAATTGAGAATAAGCTATCTTTTGATATAAGCCTTTAAAAAATGACTAGAAATTCAAATCTGAACAAAAGAAATTAATGTATCAGTTTTATTTAAAGCATTTAATACCCTTGCAAACAAACAATAGTTGGTAGACTTAGCATTGTCAGATGCCATCACCATACACATATGTATAAACACTCATATGATCATAACCACATTGACATTAAATAAAAATATATACCAAGTTTCTGTCTTAAAATCCATTGATTGGTGCAATATAGCCTTAATTAGGTGCTGTCTTTGTGCTGCTGTCAGTAGGTTTTTTTTGGGGGGGGAAGGGGGTTTGAAGCTAATGCAAGTGTCATTTGTCTTCATCTTTGCATGCATCAGAGACTGCATGATACTGTTGTTCCAAGTTCCCTGCTGGATTTTCTGAGCAAATCTTGGTTAGAACTGAGTTATTCTTGCTGAGAATAACATCAGGATTGTCATAACTCTATCCAATGTAATTTGACCACAAAATATGCTTGTCTCTATAGAAAAAAGAAAATTCACATTACATTAGGTACCACTATTTTTTCGTCAGGGATGGGGTGTATGAATAGGGGGAGATATTCATTGCAAGCTTTGTTTGGGTCTTTCAGTTAATACAGCAGTAATAAATGCTCCTGTCCAGAACGAGTGTTAACACAGTCTCTTTATCATCACAAATCATCTGTGTAAACATGAGTGTGTCTGCTTATTATTGTCTTTCAATCAATCTATTTTTAAGGGCTGAAATAATCATGAAAAGCATGAATCATCTGATTGTTGGTATTTTAACAAGATTTAGATAACAAATAATGTTAAAAAGAACAAACCTGAATGTTCAGTTCAGTGTGTCAAATATGTTCTGGCTTGTCTTAATGTTACATGTGTTAGAAAATGTAATGGACTCTAGAATAACTAATGTTGATATGGTGTTTGCAGCTTATACAAAGAATGAAATGCTTCTCTTTGCTGCTGTGTTTCATAAAGTCAAACTCTGTCAGTCAGGAGTTAGTTTTGCTGGGCCTTACTCATGTCACTGATGGGTCATTGTTTCTTGAATAACATCTGCAGTTTGACATTTTGCCTTCAAACATTAGTCACACTTGAACACTATTCCAACTACTGAAATGATCTCATTTTGCACATTACACAAGGAATACAATCAGACTTCAAAGAAACCTTGCAGCTGTTCATGAACTTGCCAATAATCTTTAATAATCTTTAATAAAAATTAAACATTCTCCATCAAGGCATTGCTGTGTCATAGCTTTCATTCTTCATCATACATCTCTTTGATTAACCTAACATCAAAGTGGTTTGTTCCACTTTCTGAATTTTACCAATGCAAATTAGCACTGTGGGCTCCCCCACAGCAGTCTTGAAAGGGATTAACACATCACCCTAACTATTGTCAGCCAGTTATAAGAAATGGTGGTTGTTTATACCTGACCACTTTGCCTTTAAGTGCCAGTATGACAGACAGTTAGCTGTATAAACTGCCCCAAGGATAACATTACATGAGCTTTAATCAGGGATTTTACCATTCATACATATTACATATTACAGGCAAATATTGAGGTGGTCATTTATAAAAGTAATTTTCTTTTAAGATTGCTAAAATAACGTCTTTGGAAGAATGACTGTGTCAGGCAGTTTGGGAGGAAAAATCATGTTTTGAGTATGATATGTTATTTCAGATAAGGGAACAGTTGAGTCTGTCTGTGCATTTTTCTGCAGTGGCCATCTAGGCAGTTTCTGAACCTGAGTTGTCCAGCTATCACCCCCTCCCCCCTTTGCTTGGCACACTTTCCAACCAATTTTACTAGCAAGACAAGCTTTGTTACTTTCCTGGTCACCAATTTAACCTGGCAGGACAGTTGTCATGGTGTATCAATTACGTAAATACAGGGCCACACACTGGGACACGACATTGCCTTGTCTATGTTGATGATAAGTAGATACAGGGTCACACACAGGGACATGGCATTGTCCTGTCTATGCTGATGATAAGTAGATACAGTGCCACACACAGGGACATGACATTGCCCTGTCTATGCTGGTGATAAGTAGATACAGGGTCACACACAGGGACATTGCATAGCCTTGTCTATTTTAAGATGACAAGTAGATACAGTGCCACACACAGGGACATGGCATTGCCCTGTCTATGCTGGTGATAAGTAGATACAGTGCCACACACAGGGACTTGGCATTGCCCTGTCTATGCTGGTGATTAGTAGACACAGTGCCACACACAGGGACATGGCATTGCCCTGTCTATGCTGATGATCAGTAGATAGAGTGCCACACACAGGGACATGACATTGCCCTGTCTGTGCTAAGATGACAAGTAGATACAGTGCCACACACAGGGACATGACATTGCCTTGTCTGTGTTGATGATAAGTAGATACAGGGTCACACACAGGGATATTGCATTGCCTTGTCTATGCTGGTGATAAGTAGATACAGTGCCACACACAGGGACATGACATTGCCATGTCTATGTTGATGATAAGTAGATACAGTGCCACACACAGGGACATGACATTGCCCTGTCTCTGCTGATGATAAGTAGATACAGTGCCATACACAAGGACATGACATTGCCTTGTCTATGCTGATGATAAGTAGATACAGGGTCACACACAGGGACACAACATTGCCTTGTCTGTGCTAATGATAAGTAGATACAGGGTCACACACAGGGACATGACATTGCCTTGTCTGTGTTGATGATAAGTAGATACAGGGTCACACACAGGGACATTGCATTGCCTTGTCTATGCTGATGACAAGTAGATACAGTGCAACACATAGGGACATGGCATTGTCCTGTCTATGCTGGTGATAAGTAGATACAGTGCTGCATACAGGAACATGGCATTGTCTTTTCTCACCCATGCAACAGAGAAATCTAGCTGTTTTGCTAATGTTACTTTTCTTATCTCAGTCTAGTCATCTCAGACCAGTCGTCTCAGTCAAGGTGTCCATGCGCTCAGAACTACTTTTAAAAAAAGAAGCCCTTGTTGTCTTCTGCTGTGCCTGACATAGTTGTTCTAAAATCAAACAACAAGAACAACAAATATATAACAAAAACATAGTAACTTAAGGTTAATCCATCTTTGAGAACACACCATACAAAAACATTTAGAGAGAGACAAAGACGCACACGCACACGATGTTGAGCTTTTTGGTATTATGCTAGTTCGTTCCACACAGTATGGTCAATTTTATCCTATATGCAGTCCTAGCTCAGTACATTTTCAGGTCAGCATCATTAAATGTAGCTAAAGCTACATAACTAGTTTTAAATACTTCGTTTGAAACAAATTATATACTGTAGCTACATTTAGTGATGCTGACCTGAAAATTGACTGTGCTACAGATAGGATAAAATTCTCAATGCTGGTGAAATGAACTATGACAGAAAACACTGATCCATGCACATAGACTATAGACCTATACACTTCATATCCTCCCAACTCTCTTAACAGCTACAGAAAACTTAGTAACAGCCAGAAATGTGTTACATCAAACATGCTTTATTCTAATTTTGTTAAGCAGCTCCATTTGAATCAAAAATATACCTACAATATTTAATGACAAATAATGCACTTACCAGCCAGAAGGAATCATTTATCTGTCAACACATTAATCCATAAGCAAATTTCACTGTAGCACTTGCAATATTTCCAAGACAGAAAAATAAATTTTCAAAGAATCCGTGAACTTTAGCACATGGTTATCTGCTAGGGTCCGTATTTGGAGGGTCTTTTATAGACGGGGGTAATTTTACAATCAATATTAAGGACAACACAAATGTCACAAACAGTTTCTCCTCCAAAAAAGAAAAAGGAGATTTATATACGACAGTGACACAAATCTCTCATTACCCATGAATAATCTAATGCAACATGTTACTCTTCATTACAGCTTGTACTAAGTATAACTACAGTAGAGCTGATTACCCAGTATCATTTCATTATTTACAATATAACTTTTCAAAATTGGAACTGATGAAAATGAAACAGTTTCTTGTAATAAATATTAATTATTTATTGTTAATTTCATATAACATCCATATATTAAATGTGATAATACCTCATTACTATGCGACGTTTTATATTATTTTTCTTTGCTCATGCATAAAAACTGTGTACTCCAGATGACACAGCCACGCCACAGACCTCATTAACATATTTGTATTAATGAGCAGCATGTAAACATTTGCGCGTGAACTATATTGCACAAGTGAGGAGTTCTTTTTTACTTTAAAGGAAAATATTGGGTGAGAAAAAGAATCTACATTGGGATTTGGTCCGAGACAAGGAAATCCTAGTCGCGGGGTTACATTATATGTCTAAACAAATAATGTAACCCCTTGACTGGGATTTCCTTGTCTCGGTCCAAACCCCAACATAGATTCTATATGATGATGATAAGTAGATACAGAGCCACACACAGGGACATTACATTGCCTTGACTTTGTTGATGATAAGTAAACACAGGATTGATGACACAACTTTCCGCCAAGCTGATGGTTATGTTCTACATAACCATGCCGACAGTGCCTTATGAAGACAGCCCTCACAGTGAATACTGGACCAAGTTCATTTAGCTGGCCACAATGAGCCCACCATGGTGCATATTTCAGTTCCACAGCAGCTGTGGAAGATCTTTATCAGGTTTTGCCAATCTCTGAGTGCCCAGTACCACCATATGATCCAAGCTTATATGGCTTCATTATTGGTTAATTGGTAAGGTGAGGATGAACATGGCTCCTTTCATCTACTGCTGCAGTTGATGAAGACCAAAGAAGTCTCCAATCATCCATCTGAAGATTTGGAGCCTGGGGAGCTTTACAGCTTTCTTCTTGCAAAGCCAGTTACCATCATTGTTCTTGTCATACTGGTACTGCATACACTCAAATGTGTACAATACAGAGTTGGTGACCATGGATATAAATATTGCAGTGGTTGACATAGCAACCCCAGTGTGTTTTATACGTAACTATGTTAGTTTGGAATATGCTGGCATCTGCTTACATTCTTGACCTGGCATTGTTAGCAATTTTTCATACTGCTGAAAATTTGGGCAGTCTTGGATTGACATTTTTCTTCAACAAAATGTCTGATCTCATCATATACCAGTATTTTTCTTTATCTTGGTATAGATTTGTGACAACTCTCAGTCTTGCTTGACTCTCTCCTGTGCATATGGCGCAGATTATTTAGCTTACAGAATTGAGTTCCAGCAGGAAGTGTATTTCAGCATGAGAGGTTTTTGTAGTTCATCAGCATGCTCAAGGAAGCAGTAGATTTTTTTCCTTCTCATCCACCATCTTTCTACATCTTTTGCAAACAGCCTTGATGGTCCAGCAGTACCCCTTTACTGGTTGTCTAGATTACTATATTGTAATCTTGCCTCAGATAAAACAATTTCTGCATCAGTGGCAAGACAATCAATGGTTTATAGCAATAATTACTCAAGAGAGGCCCAAATTATGTTCAGTGGCAGCTAGAATTACTCTAGAGAGGCACCAGCAATGTTCAGTGGTAGCTAGAATTACTCTAGAGAGGCCCCAACAATGTTCAGTGCCAGCTGGAATGACTCTGGAGAGGCCCCAGCAGTGTTCAGTGGCAGGTGGAATTGTTCTGGAGAGGCCTTAACAATGTTCAGTGGCATCTAGAATTACTCTGGAAAGGCCCCAACAATGTTCAGTGGCAGCTGGAATTACTCTGGAGAGGCACCATCAGTGTTCAGTGGCAGCTGGAATTACTTTGAAGAGGTCCCAACAACATTCAGTGGCAGCTAGAATTACTCTAGAGAGGCACCAGCAATATTCAGGATTACTCTGGAGAGGCCCCAACAATATTCAGAATTACTCTGAAGAGGCCTCAGCAGTATTCACAATTACTCTGGAGAGGTCCCAACAATGTTCGGTGGCAGCTAGAATTACTTTAGAGAGGCACCAGCAATATTCTGAATTACTCTGGAGAGGCTCCAACAATGTTCAGTGGCAGGTGGAATTGCTTGGGAGAAGCTCCAACAATGTTCAGTGGCAACTAGAATTACTCTGGAGAGGACCCAACAATGTTCAGTGGCAGCTGGAACTATTCTGAAGAGACCCTAACAATGTTCAGTGGCAGCTTGAATTACTCTGGAGAGGGGCCCCATCAGTATTTAATGACAGCTGGAATTACTTTGTAGGGGCTCCATTAGTGTTCAGTGGCAGCTGGAATTACTTTGAAGAGGCCCCAACAATGTTCAAAATTACTCTGGAGAGGCCCCAACAATGTTCAGTTGCAGATGGAATTAGTTTGGAGAGGTCCCAACAATGTTCTATGGCAACAGTGATTACCCTGGAGAGGCCCCAACAATGTTCAGTGGCAGCTGGAGAGGAGAAATCACTCCACATCAGCAGTTTGAAACTAAGGCTATAGTGAATGCATTTCATTTATGGAAGGATCAACTTTGCAGGAGAGTAATTCTCCCCATCGGGAGATGGGGATGAGGAAAAAATCACCCAGCCAATGCTGGTCTTGGTTATATTATGCTGGTGTTTCAATCTAAAGATATGGTCCAGATCAAATACATTCTTGGCAGGCTGAGTGTCCTAGCTGACTCACTGTCAAGAAACTTACATGGAATGGCCTATTCAGCGTTCTATCATTATGGTACATATGTAATTGGATATTCATAAAAGATTACTTACCTGATCACATTACTACTAAACCTTCCCACAACAACCCTGCAGATAAGAGCATTCTTGTTTGTTGTATCACTCCGCTTAAACTGGAATACATCCATTTGATTGACAGCTACTTGGCGGTGGGAAGGGGAGGTAATTGATGAGAGTTTGTTTTCTTCATTGGGTATATTAACTGGAAAGAAACAGTTGTCATCTTTCTGGAAGGATTGGATTTGAGATGGAGCAGAGTTTATTTCCTAAATCTAATGTGATTGGGTAAGTATAATTGTTATTAAAATAAATTACTTTATTAGATTTTGAAGTGCTGTGTTATAGTATAAAACTATTATATTATAATTTGCCAACAAGAGCAAGCAGAAATGTTCATAAAAGTCTTTTTGCTCTACTACCAGGTAGACAGAAAGGCACATTATATATGTCTGTCCACTTGGCAAATATTATTTGAATTGTGACATCTTTGATGTTAAACTTCATGGTATACTGTTAAGTTCAGGGCTTTAAATTAGTTAAAAGATCAGTGTTTTTAATGTTTCTGTCACTGTGTCACTTTTCAGTAATTAAATTTACAAAAGAAGAGGCACATAAATCATGTGACTGGTTGGAATACCACCTCAGGTCAGAGTTAATAATGGTTGTGTGTATGGTCATGTGGAGAATGTTACAATTGTGTGAAAGATGGATTTGAAACAAGTTTGTTATCTTTTAATATTTTTTTTTCAACTAAAATTGTGCTTGAAAAAATGTGGAATTTGCATTTGTGCACTTTTCTGACTGACTTCGATTTTTTTTTTTTTTTCTTCTTTCTAATAATTAATAAGATTGAGGTGTGGCAGGCTATAGACAAAGACAGACTGATGTCAGACCTAAAGTCTCTGCTGGCAAAGGGAATAAAGAGCATTGCCGTCGTACTGATGCATTCTTATATGCAAGTATATACTGTATATTGTCATAACCATTGTGGTATATGTGCCATGTTCTGTGTATGATCACTGGAAAAAGTATTAAGAATTTGTTTTAAATACAGTCTTGTGCTGTTAAAACAGTTTAATGTTATTAATACAGTCTTTGTGTTGTTAATGCAATCTTATGTTATTAATACAGTCTTATGTTAATATGGTCTTATGTAGTTGATGTAGACTTATGTTGTTAATACAGTCTTATGCTGTTAATACAGTCTTATGTTGTTGATACAGTCCTATGTTAATATATTCTTATATTGTTAATGCAGTCTTATGTTGCTAATGCAGTCTGATATTGTTAATACAGTCTTATGTTAATACGGTCTTATGTTGTTAATACAGTCTTATGTTAATACAGTCTTATGTAGTTGATGTAGACTTATGTTGTTAACACAGTCTTATGTTGTTGATACAGTCCTATGTTAATATAGTCTTATATTGTTAATGCAGTCTGATATTGTTAATACAGTCTTACGTTAATATGGTCTTATGTTGTTAATACAGTCTTATGTTAATACGGTCTTATGTTGTTAATGCAGTTTTAATGCGTTAATATGGTCTTATGTTAATGCACTCTTATGTTGTTAATACAGTCTTATGTTGTTAATGCAGTCTTATGCAGTTAATGCAGTCTTATGTTAATACAATTATATGTTGTTAGATACAATCTTACGTTGTTAAATACAGACTTATGTTGTTAATAGTCTTATGTTGTTAATGCAGTCTTATGTTGTTGATATAATCTTATGTTGTTAATCTGATGTACATAATTCATATTTCAATAATCGAATCAATACAGAGGATCTTGCATCACTGTCAGCTTTGAATTGCGTACACATGTATGATCCTATTCATTTTTAGCTCTACTGGTCATATACCACAAGAGCTTATGAGATGGTCTTCCATCCATCATCTGCTAGCACAAGTTTGTTCATGTGACTCGTCCTATACTACTTGGAGGATTTTCATGAAACTTTACACACACATTTATTTCGTAGTCAAGTTGGTCCTAAATGAAAATAGTACTTGGACATCAAGCCATCTTCAAAATCTTGCTATCACTACACCTCCTGAATGGATGGTCATATAAACTTAGTTTTGGCTGAAAGACTTGTTATGATCTCTAGTTGGTCATAAATGAAAATGGTGCCAATCTCATGTCCAGTATGTCCACCATGGCAGCAATCTTTAGCATCGTGTTATCATTACTCCTGAATGGAAGGTCATTTTTATAATGTCTTGTTGATCCTAAATGAAAATGGAGCCAGTCTGATGTCTAATATGGGTGCCATGGAACCCATCTTGAAATCATTGTATTGTTTAACTCATACTGATTGGAAAGTCAAACTGACTTGGGGTTTTCACCAGAGGACTTTTTAGGATTTCTAGTTCATCCTAAATGAAAATTGTGCTAATCGGACATCTAATATGTCCATTACAGCAGCCAGCTTGAAAATCTTGTTATCACTATTCCTTCTGAATGGAGGGTGATATCAGCGTGGGGTTTCTCCAAAAAAGACATAATATCTAGTTGGATCTCGATAAAATTGATGCCAGTCTGATGTCCAGCCTGGCCACCATGGCAGCTATGTTGAAAATCTTGTTAGTACAACTCTTCCTGAACAGAAATCATATTATCATGGTGTTACCTCCAGATGATTTCTTTTGATGCCTTATTCATCCTAATGAGAATGGGGTGAGGTGCCTAATGGTCTAAGGTGTTAGCCATTAGAGATCACTTACATTTCACCTCTGTCAGCATGGGTTCAAGTCTGACTTTGACCATTGTGGGTATGTGAGAAAACTTGACAGTGGCTTCTTTTGGATAGGTGGTTCTCCCTTGGATTCTTACTCCACCAGATATACTGGTCCTAAATTATATAGCCTGTCATGTGCTGAAAAATGGCATTAAATCCACAAAACCAAGCTTAATGAAAATGGTTCTGATATAGTGTCTAATATGGCTGCCACAGTGGCAATATTGAAAATCATGTTATTGCTGTCGTTCTGAATTGATGGTAACATCATCATGGGGTTTTCACTGAAAGACTTCTTATGATGCCTAGTTGGTTTTAGAAGAAAATTTTGTCAGTCTAATGTCCAATATGGCCACAATGGCAGCCATTTTGCAAAGCTTGTTATCACTAATCCTTCTTAACAGAAAGTCATATCAATATAGGGTTTGCACCAGAAGTCTTCTTATGATATCTAGTTTGTCCTAAATGAAATTAGTGCTGCCCACACATCCAGTATGGCTGTCACTGCCTCCATCATGAAAATCTTTTTTATGAACATAGGGGTTTCACAGAGAGACTTCTTATGAGTGTCTAACTGGTCCTAAATGAAAACAGTTCTGCTCAGACATCCATTATGGCTATCACAGTAGCCATCTTGAAAATCTTGTTATCACTGCTTCTCCTAAATGAATGGTCATATCAGCAAGGGGTTTTAACTGTAAGACTTCTTATGAAGTCTAGTTGGTTGTTAAAGAAAATGAAGCCAATCTGAACTCCAACATGGTCACCGCTGTGGCCCTCTGGAAAATCTTATAACAGCTGCTCATCACAGAAGGCTGGTCATATCATCATTGTGCATTAGCCAGAAGACTTCATATGATGGATAGTTGATCCTAAATGTAAATATGGCATATCAGATATCCATATGGCTACCATGACAGCCATTTTGAAAATCTTGTTATCGTGACTCTTCCAAAACAGCTACATCAAAAAACAGGATTTTCACCTGAAGACTTCTTATAAGATCTTGCTGGTCCTAAATTAAAATGGTGCTAATCTGACATCCAGAATAGCCACCATGATGGTCCTCTTGAAATTGTGTTTTCTCGTGACCCTTATAAAAGGATAGTCATTTTGATGTCAAGTTTTCATCAGAAGAGTTCTTATATTGTCTACTGGTAGTTGGTCCTAGATGCAAATGATGCAAATTGACCCTCAGTAAGGCCACCATAGTGGTCATCTTAAAAATAATGTTATCTCTACAGCTTCCAAATGGATGGCTATATCAGCATGGGGTGTTCACCAGTAGATTTCTTACGATATGTAGTTGGTCCTAAATGAAAATGTTGCCTCTCGTATATCCAGTGTGGCTGCCACATTTGTCATGAAAATCTTGTTCTTGCTACTACCCCTGAATGAATGGTCATATTGAGATAGGCATTTCACCAAAAGACTTCTAATGATGTCTACTTGGTCCTAAATGACAATGGTAGAAATCTGACATCTAGTGATGATATATAACAATGCTAAGTCTACCAACTGTTTTTTTGTTAGAAAGTGTATTAAAATGTAAAAATAAATAAATGTTTTATATTCTTTTATGTAAATTGAATTTCCAGTTCCAGTTATTTTTTATAGACCAACACTGGTCATTTACATATTATCAATTTTATGATGTTGCTCGTTTGGGTCACATCCACAGAAATCGCTTTGGGAGCACAAAACACGCTATTTTAGTCTCAAACCTTCCCACAACACTATCTGGAAGGTTGGCAGGTATCCTGAGAAAATATATATATTTATATTTTATCAAACATACAAAATGTATGATTTCTTATAAAATTTAGGAATTTCATTGTGATAATTTCCAATTTCCACACAAATAACTGCCATTTTCAATAATAAAAATAAGCAATATATAGAGCTGTCAGCTGTAAACATGAAGTACTTTCTGGTAAGGTTGTGAAATTTCTTCAGATTTCTTTAAGTGTTTGTGGTTCAACTGCAGTTTTTTAATGTGAAGTAAGTAGCAGCAGAGTTTTTGCCTTTCGAGTTTAGGAAAGGAATGATATCCACATCTGCATTGGCATTGTTAGTGAATTCATGAGTTATCTGGGGTACTAAAATGAGGTATCAGTGTACATGAGTTATCTGGGGTACTAAAATGAGGTATCAGTGTACATGAGTTATCTGGGGTACTAAAAGGAGGTATCAGTGTACATGAGTTATCTGGGGTACTAAAATGAGGTATCTGTGTAGTTGAGAAGTAATACTTCCAAACTTGAAAGACTAATGCAGAGATGAAAACTTAACAAACAGGTTGGGAAATGTTTTGGTCAGTTTGTGGATCAAATTTGAAAGTTGATCATTTTGATAACATCATGGATCCAAGACCTCTCTTTCCAAAAATACTCCAGGATCTTGCTGGTGATACAGTACGAAAAATGTGGGCAATTCCAAAATATGCTAACAAACCATGGTTTGATGATACATACAAGTATGCCATCAGGAAAAAGTAGTCCTTAACAGAATTCAATGCCAATCCGACAGCTGAAAGTCAGAATAGATACTGTGTATACAGGGCTATAGCTTATCATACATTAGAGAGAGAGCAAGAAAAAAATATTGGGATCCTTATTGTCTCTTAGTCCTTTGTCTGGTTGAATTCTCATTCCTCTGTTAAATCGGAATTTGAGTATGGTATGCCAATAATTGGCAGACATAAAAACAGCTGTATTAGACACTTAATGAAATCTTTACCCAAGTGATAAAATGAAGCACGACTTCATGGAGTTGTTTTATTGTTAGAGCTGTCTTTTTGTGCAGGCATTGCAAGCTAGAAAATGATACAGATGTTACATGTTACAATGAACAGTGCAGCCCTAAAGGCAAAATAGCAAGAAGTCTTCGGATCAGTTTGCACCCAAGGTTTATGGTGTAGAAATTGCTGAGATTTTGGAAAGATCTCAATACATATACTCTCCAGCTGATGCTTCTGATTACTCAAGTCTTGCAAAAAGCAATGCAATCAGAGTGCTGACTTGTATTGGTCACTCCCCTCAAGTGGGAAAAACGAATCAGTGAACTTCTGAATGTAACAGCAGAAATTCACAGGGCAATCTCATCTTTTCTTTGCCTGCTCCAACAGACATGAATACAGGTTTTCAATCTGAACCCCAAGATGCTGAACCTGCATGCATGGTACATAACAAGCAAGCCCTCAAATCGAAGCTCTTTTCAGAGCAAGTGGTGGATAGAATCACTCCAGCCAAAAGGCCTACCATTCTGATTGTCTATGAAGACAAGTGAAAAGTTTGCTTACTATGTTGCAAGTGAAATCACATCAGTCCATTAAAAGCCTTAGTACCAAAAATAACCGAATTCTTCCTGTGGCTATTCAGTGAGATGAAGCTCGTGTACATCATTATTAAAGGCTACTGGTCTATGAATTTGGATGCATTTTGACATCACAGAATTGAGGTTTAAGCAAGGACTTCTTTGATTTACTGGTTAACTTTGATTTCTCCCAGCAGAAAGTTTTGGTGCTTTGTCCAAATTGGAACTGACTGTGGGTTCTGATATAGCTGAACAAATGTCTGGCCAGACCTCAGTGTCTCACCTTTCGTATAAAACATACCTTTTAGTTGCCCTGGCTACAGCAAGCAGACTAGTCAAGCACCATGCTCTGTTGAGGTTCCTGAGCTATATAGTTTTATCAGGCTGGTTCAGTTTCTCATCTGACGATCCTGCATTAATTGCCTTGAACCAGTTTCTATATAATCCTACACCTTAAAACTGATTTCTTCCTTGGACCATTTGTTATGAGTCTGTGCTCTTAAAATAAGTAACAGAAAGAGTGAAAAGCAACAAGCTAGAAGGAAAAGTTTGTTACCATAAGGCACATGATGGAAATCATGTAGTCAGGAATAACTATATAAAAAAAAAATAGAATGTCTTTGACTCAGCTTAAGGTAATGATCCTCAGTCAGAAAAAAAAGTTGTTTACAAAATTGTCACTGATTTTGGAAGGTCAGCAATTAGATAATGTGTTGGTTTCCCACAACATATAATAAAATAAAAAAAATTTTAAAAAAATAAACAAATGATGCAAAATTAAATATATATAACACGTTCTAAGGGCATATAATATATCTTGTCAGGGCTCAGAAGTGGTACCTGCACTGAGGTCAGCCAGAATGGGGAGATTCTTGTCTATTTCTATAAATCAAAGAAGGTAGAGACAGCATATCCATACAGGTATTGTTGTCATGGATATGATGAGTAATCAGTTCAGGGAACTAACACAGGATCAGATGTGTATTTTTACATGTATCAGCTTACAAGGTCAAGGCAGTCACTACAAGCTTAGCATTTGAGTGGAACTGCTTTCTTACTTAATAATAATCCATTTCAAAGAGTGGATTTCAGAGTTGACCTTTACTATCTTCTGCCTCAGAGATCTGTCATCCCAAAGAACATTGTTAACCTGGTGGGGCTGACATACTACCCTCCAAAGTCCCTTAGCAGCTTCAGAATTATGTAGCTCACTCTACTTCGCTTGATTTGCTGAAGCACCATTTGTCCAGCTTTAAGATGACCCATGTTTCTGTATGAAAATGCTAACCCTAGTCCATATTCTCTTCAAAACAAAGCTGATTCATATTCTTCCAGAAACTGGAATCTGTGCCAGATTTAGGGTACAGGGATGTATAAACCTTCCTGCTATTACCTATTGCCCTAACATGTTAATATTTGAAGGAGCAACCAACTTCTTGTAGATAAAATTTGTTTCATTGATAATACTTACTCAGTTAAATATGGGCATACCCTCCCAGCCCTTTACACAATTACATCTCTGGAGAGTGTACACCTTTGTTAAGGTAGTAACTGATGACTTTTAGGTATTTGGCGTGAGTCTACTCTCATCATTAGACTTCCATTTTACAAAAGCAGACTACCTTTTAGCACCATTGTTATTAAACCAAGCCAGGGTGGTCATAACTTTCTTTCTGGCTTTGGATGGCTGAATTTGCGAGGTTATGGAAGTTCTCCTATGCATTATGATTAGGAATGTATTATTGATTGAAACATTTTACTTTGGAAAAAATTGTTTTATAGCTTAATAAATCAGAGTTCTCGATGGCTTGAAGTACTGAATATCCTAAAATTCCTTTTCACACTTTCAAATTTTATGCCAGTACTGACACTTTGTTTTCAACATGAGTGGTTTTCTCCATTTTATCTACCAGACATATGGGTCACTCACCAGTTAATATGTGCTTTTGAGAGAGTGACGTATCTAAGGTGAAGTTGTTTGCATTTGCAACATGCACAGTGGAGAGAATGTTGGCATAGGTCTATGCTACTTTGATGTAATGTGGCTGGCATGTCTTTGGATATTGTACTGGTGAAAACTGTACATGATCTAAGCACACAGCTAACTAAAATGACTGCTCCCTTGTGCTCAGAAAATTAGTCTAAAGTACACCACCTTTAGTAGCTATTAAAATAGGGAAAATGAATTTTGCCAGACTAGACAATACCAGCTTCTGAAAGTGCAATGAATGAATTACCAAATATAAAAAATTTAAAACAAAGTTGTCAGCTCTTTGTTTTACATTTTATCTCTGAAGTCCAGGAAGTGAAAATGACAAAGTGGAGCTAGCAGGTTTTTGAAAGGTGCACTTCTGGAGTAAGGCCAAGTTGTATACTCTATAACCCATATTACACCCATCAATCATATGCCAAAATAAAGGGAATTAAAGGTCCTTTGAACAATACCTAAGATATATAAGGTCTTTTTTAAATAGCTAGTATAACCAGTGAAGAAACCTGGGGAAATTCTTTTTCGTTAAAATTCTAACCCTATGCTAAATATGAAACTGTAGAGCGCCACCTATATGTTGATAATATCTTTTTTTAACTCCCACAGGGAGAGTTTCTGATTCAGTTAGAAATGTGTGAAAATCTACATTGGACTCCCATGCATTTGAAAAGTATCATAGCAGTAATATTAATTTTGATGGGCTCTTTAATGTTAAAATCATGGAAAGAACTGCTTTTTAAATAAGAAAAAATTGTTTACAATAGTATTTTTGGAAAATATATTATGTTGCTTTATATTTTTCATCTTGGTTGTTAAAGGTATGACAAACATGAACTGGAAGTTGGCAAGTTAGCTAAGGAGATGGGGTTTACCCAGGTGTCACTGTCATCAGAAGTTATGCCAATGGTTAGAATTGTACCCAGAGGATACACAGGTATGCAAACAGGATATACCCAATATACTCAACAACTACACAGGTATGCAAACAGGATATGACCAATATCCACAGGTATGCTAACAGGATATGCCTAGTATACCCAGCAACTACACAGGTATGCTAATAGGATATTCCTAGTATACCCAGCAACTACACAGGTATGCAAACATGATATGCCCAATATACCCAGCAACTACACAGACATGCAGACAGGATATGCCCAATATACCCAGCAACTACACAGGTATGCAAACAGGATATGCCCAATGTACCCAGCAACTACACAGGTATGCAAACAGTATATGCTTAATATACCCAGCAACTACACAGGTATGCAAACAGTATATGCTTAATATACCCAACAACTACACAGGTACGCAAACAGGATATGCCCAATATACCCAGCAACTACTCAGGTATGCAAACAGTATATGCTTAATATACCCAGCAACTACACAGGTATGCAAACAGGATATGCCTAATATACCCAGCAACTACACAGGTATGCAAACAGGATATTCCCAATATACCCAGCAACTACACAGGTATGCAAACATGATATGCCCAATATACCCAGCAACTACACAGGTATGCAAACAGGATATGCCTAATATACCCAGCAACTACACAGGTATGCAAACAGGATATGCCTAATATACCCAGCAACTACACAGGTATGCAAACAGGATATGCCCAGTATACCCAGCAACTACACAGGTATGCAAACAGGATATGCCCAATATACCCAGCAACTGCACAGGTTTACAGTTAGGACCTATCATATGGCTACCATGTATACCATACCATGCAATACAACTTGAGATTGTGGATAAAATTTAAAATTGTGAACAACTTCTATAGTGAACAAGTTAACAAAATCAATTACTGTTAGTATATTTCTTTTACTGCAGATATATATTATGAAAATGTATAATATTTGTAAGGAAATTAAGCAGCATATAATTTTTGTAAATAAAATGAAAAGTAAAAACCTAGACAATCTATATTTTCATTCATTATTTCTGTACAGAACTTATTAATGTTGTGCCAAAGGTGGTTTTCTGACCAAAAAAGCAGATAATTTTCAAGATTGTTCAGTTTCATGTGTCATTCAATATACAGCTCAGACTTTTAGAGTCATTTTGTTTATAGATTTCTATTTTTTACACCAAAAAAAAAAGACCCTTGAACATTGGCTGTGATATTCCAAATTGCAGAATAAATATTAAGTTTAGCAATTTCAAACTCAAAATAAGACGTGAAAACAGGCTTTCTCCATGAAGAAATTTCAACAGATTGGGCATCTGTTATGGGCATACTTGTGTTCCAAATATTATCATGGAGCAAGGATGTGCTGGAGTCTGAAAAGTAAAATATTTCACAATTTTACTCTGTAGCATTAGCGCTTTGTTTCTGTTGCACCATATCCTCATCGCAGTTGGAGATTTGGTACATGTTAAGAAATTCAGCTGCAGTTGCTTGCTGAATCCTTTTGATTCCTAGCAAGTATTATGCTTTAAAAATACAGAGCAGAGCAGCAAATAAAATTCAGATTGTTTGAAATAATGTTATTCACCCTTTTCTTTAGTTTCTCCCTCTCAAACATGGCTTGATTTAGTGGAGCAGCAGCGTTGGGGGATTTTAAAGGGATTAAGAGGCATTTCTAAAAGTCATTTTTTTTGTTCAGCAATCTACTATATATACTCCTTTGAAGTCAAGTCCAGCAGCAAATAACTTAGACCCTGATCTGCTATCACAGTGCAGTTGCAGATTAAAGTCTGTGTTGATTGTTCTGCTGATTACTTAAAACAAACTGCTTAGACTTGGATCTGTTGGCACATTATGCAATGGCAGATCTAGATCATTGCAGATTGCAGTGGGACTTGACTTATAAGTGGGGGCCCGTGGGGGCCGAGAGGTCTAAAGTGCTCACCTTTACTGATGACTGCCATCTGACCTCTGTCTGCGTGGGTTTGAGTCTCGGGCTTGGCAATTGAGGGTATGCAAGAAAGCTTGCCAGTAGCATCCCATGAATTGGTGGTTCTTACTGGGGCTTTCCTGGCTTCTTCCTCCATAACTTACACTGCCATGTATCATGTACTGAAAATCTGCATTAAGCCAAAAACAGTAACATTGACTTATAAGTGACTGAAGATAGTATGATATCACAGTAATAAATCTGCAACAGTAAGAAAGATGAGTAGATATTCTGATTAGTTTCCAAATATAACGTGGAAAAATAAAAGATTAAAACATTTTATACTCAAATCTGTTACGTGTCTCAATCAGTATCTATTGGGGACACTGA
Source organism: Megalonaias nervosa (assembly GCA_016617855.1). Lineage (NCBI taxonomy): Eukaryota > Metazoa > Mollusca > Bivalvia > Unionida > Unionidae > Megalonaias > Megalonaias nervosa. The sequence goes on along the minus strand of JAECUM010013133.1, from coordinate 23,172 downwards.
TGATTCTTGAAATAAAAATACTAATTTAAGAGAAGTTCATCTGATCATTTTTTTGCTTGATATCGCTACAATTATAATAGTTTAGAAATAAATGTAAATTAAAGTGGAGCAGAGTTTCTCAAACATTAAGCTACATTGTAAACACATTGTAGATGGCTTTAAATGGAGCACAATGTTCAGTGTGACTTATAGCTTGGTTAGTAAGATGGCTGCATCGCAGGAGAAAATGATTTGGTTCCCAGGTGAGGAGAATTTTTAGAAAAAATTCTTGTTTACTTTTAATGCAGACTCTGTGAAAGCTTTAATTTTGTAGTTATCAGTATGTTTGAAAAATTTATAAGTTGACTTGTAAGTTGAGGATGTTCATTGTCAACTCCCAGACACACGTTTGTACTTTTTTTCTTCTTTCATTAAATCTTACTATACAGCTCTCTCCATATATGTTAACAAAATTTATTTTAAATTCATTTTAAAGTCATTATAAATTTTATTTTTAATTTAAGGATTAGAAGGTTGAAAAAGTTTAATGTTTTGTTTTATTTCTTTTCAACCCTGTTTCCATAACTATTAGCATATAAATGACGAGCTTAGGTCAAAAGTGAAATAACACCATCTCATGCATTTAATGTACTTCCTACAAAGAACGATCGAGTGATATTTTCCCTTGAAATTGACATATTAGTGGAGAATAATTTTGACTTTACCTTGGTTACAAGTTTATTATCAATACCCATGCATATCTTAATATTCTTTTCAGTTTTGGTTCTGTTTGTACATTCTATCCATATTACCAAAATTAAATTCTTAACAAACATAACATTGTGCAGCTTATCAGGTACAGAGAAGGATTTGTTAAATCGTCTTTTTCTTCCTTGGAATTTTCCAACATGGCATAAGTGGGTCAAAGATGTAAGATGTGAAAAATGTCATATATATTAATATTAAATTTGGAATTTGTTAATACTTGCAGCCTGAATTTATTAAGTGTATCCATACAACCTGAATTTATTATGTGAATAGATGTAGCCGGAATTTCTTATGTGTATACTTATAGCCTCAATTTGTTATATGTATACTTATAGCCTGAATTTGCTATGGGTATACTTTTAGCCTGAATTTGTTATGTGTATATGTACAGCCTGAATTTGTTATGTGTATACATGCATCCTGAATTTGTTATGTGCATACTTGTAGCCTCAGTTTGTTATGTGTATACTTGCAGCCTGTGCAGATGCCTACCTTACTCCATATATTAAGGAATATGTATCTGGATTCTCCTCTGGGTTTCAAGATGGACTCCAAGTACGTAAATAAGTTACTGTGAGTTATATTTCTCCTTTGAATACATTTCCCAATCACATTACATCAGGAATATTAGCATGCTACCTTGTTTATCTAGCCCTGCTAAGAGACGAAAATCATATTTTTCTGTCTGTTTCAATAGACAAAGGGCAAAAATTCTTGCCGATTACCTCCCCTTGGCACCGCCAGGTGTCACTAGCTTTTAGCTTCACTGCTGTTTTGCATAACTTCATAAGGCTTAGTCTCTGACAATCGAAACCATATTTTGCTCTTATTGACTAGTCCAACATTCCTTTTGAATTTCTTGTGTGGATTAATCTTCTGCTGCAGAACATATACATTCTTTTTTTTTACAATTTCTGCCGGGGCCCTGAGTGGCCAAGTGGTCTAAAGTGTTCACAGTTCTGGATCACTGCCATCTCACCTCTGTCTGCATGGGTTTGAGTCTCAGGCTCAGCTAACATGGGTACATGAGAAAGCTTGCCAGTAGCTTCTCGTGGGTCGGTTTTTCTTCCCTGGGTTTTCTCGGGTTCTTCCTCCACGAGTTATACTGGCTGCCATATATAGCCTATCTTGTGCTGAAAAATGGCGTTAAACCCTACAACAACAACAATTTCAGCCAAATTTGAGTGATTTTGTCACCTTTAGGGGACTTTGTCCTTTTAAGATTGTGTCATACAATGCGGTTGTTGACATCTGCAAGGTCATTATGAATTAGTGTGACGTTTACTTTTTTCACTTGCTGTGTTTGTAACAAAATGAGTTTTAGCGAGTGTTTAACATGCTGCATTGCTAATTTATGCTTTGTTTTTCCCTTCTTGTGTACTTCAGTAGAATGGTCCACTAAATACTTTAATGCATATGTTCAAAGCATAGACTATACATTTTTGATGTGACACTGACTTTTTTGATTCCTTTGTTAGGAATGGGAAATATATTTATATTAGCGAGTTAGTAACTTGATGAATTACTAATTTATGCTTTGCTTTCCCTTCTTGTGTCATTTCAGCAGAATGTCATTTAAATGCTGTATATGCAACTTCAGAGCATGGAAGTTTACCATGACAATTGTTTAGTTTATACTAAGTATATACTGTCTGCAATATGCAGCGTTTGTAATATGTGGTCAGAGGAAGCTTGGGCTACTGATTTAGTTAGTTAGTCACATACTGATTTGCTAATCTATGCTTTGTATTCACTTCTTGTGTCATTTCAGGAAGAATGTCTAATAAATGCATGAAATGCATGTTCAAAGCAATAATCCATTTGGTATTCAAGGGAAGGAAAGACAGAATAAGTCAAGGAAGTCAACCTACAGCTCTTTGTTGGCAATAATGACTCATTGGGGAGTATTCCCCAATTTTAGGCAGCTCAGTGAGTATAAGTTCCCCGCATGTCTGAGCATGGCATTCAGGCCTGGAAGTCAGGGTGCATGGGGTTCGTATCAGATGAATTGGATCCATCTCCTTATACCACTGCACAGTTACTGGCTGTCCAGCTGTCACTGAACTTACAGCCATCAAAGACCATCCAGCACAGGAGACCTTTTGAGAAGACGGCCCAGCCAAATCGTTGCTTGCATTTCCAACTCCCAATTTTAGGCAGCGCAGTGGGTGTAAGACCCCTTCACATGTCCGTGCATGGTCTCTGGGCCTATAAGTCAGGATGCATGGGGTTTGTATTGGATCCATTGGATTTAATGCATAATAAAACTGCACTGTCACTGGCTGTCCAGCCAATACAGGCCATCTAGCCATTCCAACATGGGAACCTTTTCATTGAATTGGTCTAGCCAACTATAATTTATGGGGATCTTAGTGATAGATCCATCTGTCTAACTGTACTGTAGGTAACATGTCTGTCCAGCCAGGCCCTTGAAGTAGCCAGTATCGGTGATAGTTGGACCATCTTCTATACCGCCAGCTTCCAGGTTGACCATTTGCCATGCAAATCAACTGGCAGTTCCAGCAGTGACAACTTCCATATGTTCACTGCTTGTCCACAAGGGAGAGCTGGTGACGTTTTCGTAGGGATGGAATTGAGTCTTCATACCACCTCGTATGTCTTCTCCTGAGGTGCAAATAGACCCATTTGTGCCTTGATGCAAAGTGAGTGTAACAGAACTTCTTCATATCCACCATCCTTCACATCATACTCAGATCTGACCATGGAACAGACTGAAGTTTAATTTTCAGGCTGCTGTTGAGGACATTTATAGGGTGTTGGCTACTTCAGAATGCCCTGCACCGCCTACTGCTACTCTAAAGAATCTGTAGATCTCAACTAGGAGGAAGAGACACCATCCTTCTGATTCATTCCCCAATTGGATATACTTAAGGTGACAGATGCCTTCAGTACTGATCTCCTGGCACTTGACAAGAATACAGCAGATGTTCATATGTCCGCTCATCTGTTTTATAAGGTGGACAAATGTGCTCCATTCTCATCAGGGCTGGTTCAGGATGCTGTTGTACCATCTTCACTGTTGGATTTGACCCCATTGGCACCTTTCAGACTCGACGGAGACACCTGGCAATAGCCAGACTTGGGAGGCAATGGCTAGGATTGCTAGGGTCATTGCTCACCATACCATGGCCAATACTTTTGAAAGGTTTGGCCAATTTACTCCTGATACAATGTGTCACATATCTGTGATCCATGTTTCTCAAATCTTGTTATAACCTCCATTTCCAGACGATTCTGTTCAGGTCACCACTGCTTTGGAGGAAGAATAGAGGAAGTTTGGAGGCAGGCAGCTCAGGAACTGTCCCTCCACCTTGCCACTCAACCCATATGAGCATTTGGAACCACTCCACCCCACTAGTGTGAAGGGATGTTATTTGGCCTCAGGACTAGGGATCTTCAGTCACATGTACACCAATATCGACCCCTAGGAAGCAGTTGTACAGAGATGGTAAGAAACCAAATTTTGAGTCACTAGATCTTATTCCCTCAGAATGGGGGTAGGGTTGCGGGTGGGTGGTCCAGGTCATTCAGAAGGGCTTTGGGTTTCGTTCATCAACATTCCCCTCCCCTCTCCTCTACACAGATGCGCCATCAGATTTGGGAGGATGCCTTTCTGCAACAGGAGATACAGTTGCCCATAAAAAAAAAAACAGGTGGTGGAGCTTGCACAGAGACCACAATCGGGCTTTTGTTCAAGGTCATTCAGAGGGGCTTCGGGTTTCGTTCTTCAACATTCCCCTCCCCTCTCCTCTACTCTCTTCACAGATGCACCATTAGATCAGGAGGATGCCTTTCTGCAACAGGAGATATGGTCGCCCTTAAAAAAACAGGTGGTGGAGTTGTGCAGAGACCATATTCGGGCTTTTATTCAAGGCTGTTTTCTTTATTTCTGAAAGCAAACAGCAAGTTATCGACTGGAGTCACCTCAACCAATTCAAGATGGAGATGTCAAGTTCAGTCCACCTCTCCATTCCATGGGACACGTATGACTGACACATATTTTTACACACCTCTCCACCCCATGTCACTTCAAAGTTTTCCCTTTGGCCTCAACATCAGTCTTTGGTCTTTTACCGAGATTATGGATTATGTCGTCACCCTTGTTCTGATCGATGTCATCTACAACAATGGCAGTGTACCTGGATGACATCCTCCAGAAACATATGGTAATTTCTTTCTACCCCAAGGCAGGTACAATCTCCTCTCTCATTTAGATCATCCAGGCTTTCTAGCAAACTGGGTAAAGTCAGACCTCTGTCTGTCACAGAAATTTTGTCAGATGTGGACATGGAATTTTTAACCAACGGAATCTGGTGCAACTTCCTTGTGTTCACGTAATAAGACTCGTTGAGCTGGTCAAGTGCGTTTCTGACAGGAGTTGGATTTCAGCGAGAGTATTTGCAACTCCTTGGTTTATTCAATTCAACAGCGGACTTGATCCCACATGACTGTCTTTTATGCAGACATTGGGTACACAAATGGCGCCCATTTTTAAGTCCCTTTAATCGAACAGTTATGATTGCACCCGAGAATCTTGCTGGAGAAGCCCCAAGTGGCAATAATGGTAGGTACCAGTGCCAGCATGCATAGTTGGGTGTCCTCCTATTTCCAAATTTCACTTCCGTCTCATGGGAGCCAGGGGAATGGTCTCTACACATCAACATCCTAGAAATGAAGGCTGTCATCTGTAACGTAATCAAGCTATCACCCATTGAGACTGAATGGGATTTAAGAAATAACAAACACATGTGAGTGACAATGAAAAAAGTGTATTATCTTCTCTTACTAATGATTGTAAAATAAAGAAACTGAAATAATTACAAGAGTACATAGTATGGACCCAGTGGAAAACAATGAAGAAGAACAAATAAATAATTATTTGAAATATTCAATAACTCTATGACATTATCTTAGATAGTCAAACACTACCATGCCTCTTATCTCTATAGTCAACCACTATACTGACATTTCTCTGCATAGTCAAACTCTATAATGACATTTTTCTTATAGCCAAACACTATAATGACATTTCTCTTTATAGTCAAACACTGTACTGGCATTTCTCTTTATAGTCAAACAATATACTGACATTTCTCCTACGTATGACCAATGTTTACTTGACATTTCATATGATGCTTTTGACCCGATTTCCCGGCTTGGTCACTTTAACCACCTAGGCCTTCCATGCACACACACAATTGCACTTCTCCTGGAGGTCTTTCGTCTCTCCTTACTACAGCAGCCGCTAGCTATATCTAATTATCTACATCTAGTTATCTACATCTAGTTATTCACACCTAGTTATCCACACCTAGTTAGCCAACTTGCTGGCTTGAACTAGGCAAAACCATAAATGGCAATCTCGTCATGACAGCTAAACGTACAAAGAGCTTCCCTCTAATGGCTGTACAAATCTAGATCCCTAAGTCCTATATACGGTTGCATGCAGTAAACATGTATTATGCATGTGCTGCGCAAGCAATGTAGGTGTCGCACGATGCAAGGAAAAAGTACACTTACAAAAATACAATGGTGCGCCAAACACGTCACCTTAATAATACTGGAATCTGTGGTGGTCTAGCCAAGCCATATCAGGTATTTCGTAACATCATCAATGCTTTTCACTTCTGAAAAGATCAACTCTGAGGTAAAAACAGTCCTCATTAGGTCCAACAACTCTCTGGTGTGACAGAACAGGGAGGCACCAAATAACCTTTTATGATTTGTCAGTTTCTATGTTGGTGTGACAATCTCCATTATCAACATAAAAATCAGACATGTTCCCAGCAGACTCAATATCTTGGCCAACACTCTATCCAGAAGAGGTAAAATCCTTCACATGGACTGGTCTCTCCACCTTTTGGTCTTCATTCAGATTTGTGCACTTTGAGGGCATCCAGTGATCGACCTCTTTGCGACAATGTGGAATCACAAGCTATCCATCTTTGTCTTCTCATTTCCAGACCCTGAAGCTTGGGTCATTGATGCACTGTCAGTCATTTGTGGAAGGTTGGGGGCATTTGCCTCCCCTCCCACAGTGTTGATACTAAAAATAATCCAAAAGTTACGGGGTCAGAATGGCAGGACGATTCTGATAGCCCTTCTCAGATGTGACAAGTCCTGGGTCACCAGTATACTTGTTCTAGCAATAGATATGCCCAGGAAGATTCTGGAACACATGAATCTTCTCCAGCAACCATGCTCACTGTTGGTTCTTCCCTGCCTGCACTGTCCTCTTCTTCAACATGCTTGGCTCTTATCAGGACAGCTTGCGATACAAATAATTCAAACCTTTGATTGTGGGGAGAATCTCGAGAGCAAGAAGGCTCTCCATTCTGGAGTCTTATGAGGGAAAGAGGTGTGTTTTCAGGGACTGGTGCCATGCCAACAGCATCTTCCTTCTGCGCACCTCAATCCCTCAACTGGCCAACTTTTTTCCTGGCTCTTTGAGGAGAAACAGTTGGCCCCAATCTCTGTCAAAGGCTACTGCCCCATTATGTTGGACTCATTCCAGCATCATGGCAGACATGATTTTAGGCATGATATAGACCTATCGGATCTTTTAGACCATTTGGTCTCAATCGACCAAAATCCATCATTCTGTTTCCTAAATGGAACCAATCCTGGATTTTAACATAGCTCAATTCGAATCCATTTGAACTCTAATCCATGCTTTCCTAAAGTCACTATCATACAACTCATGTTTCCTGAAAGCTTTAGCTTCTAAATGCAAGGTCAGCAAGCTTATTGCCGTTTATGTCAACCTGAACTCACTTCTGTTCAGACCAGATGGTTCAGTGGTTCTCTTGACGCAACCAGGCTTTGTAGCCCAAAATGGTTTTCATCTGTCAGTAACTCACTCACTCTCTTCCAGAAACAGTTTGAGAACAGCAGCCATGCAAGATCCTATTCACACTCTGAAGCACTACTTGAAATGCACAGAGACAAACAGTACCACATGTAAATGCCTCTTCTTTCCAGTGTGAGCTGGAAATCATGATATTACCCCTCAAACCCTTACTTTGCGGCTGAAGTGGGTTGTATGCTCAGTGTACTTAGACATCTCACCAGATTAGAGTCCCCACATGAAGATGACTGTGCAGAAGCTTCGAGTCATCTCTGTAAGCCTTGCGTTTAAACAATAGGTTTTGATCCGAGATGTAATAGAAGTTATTGGCTACCATGGAGTCAACCTTCTTGAGCCTTCCTCTAAGAGATTTAGTGTCACAGAGGCAAACGTTGAATCTGGTAGGTCTAGTGGTGGCAGCTCAGATGGCCACCAGACCCAGCTAGATCAACCAACACAGCATGCTTGCTTCACTGGATTCGCCAGTGAAATTTTATAGGTAAGAAGAATTCAATATTCATCTTCTTAACTGTATGTTAGGGTCACAGGTCAAGTGACCCTAGGCTGTGTTGCTTATGTAATTAAGAGAATGGGTTATCTTTCACATGGGGAATCTGGTTAATGTTCCATAGAAGGAGATCCAAGGTAGAGGTCGGATGCTTAGCATCCCCTCCTGTTATTTATTCTTCTAACATAATGTGATTGGTGAATGAATTTGAAGGAGAAAGAAAATTTTTAAGTAAATGATATTTCTCTGAGAATACTTACCCAGTTACATTAATTAAAACCCCTCCCAACCAACCCGCCATGGGAGCATCCTCGTTAGCATCTTGCTCAGTTAAACACTAGTGATGGCTGTTGGTGCCAAGGGGAGGTAATGGGCAAGAGTTATTGCCCTTTGTTTATTGAACTGGACAGAAAAGTTGATTTTCGTCTTTTAGTTGGGCTGGATTCATGAAGTGGCATTCGTAATGTAATGTAAATGGGTAAGTATTCTCAGGGAAATATAATTTGCTTTAAAATTTTCTTTTTGTGGGAATCTGTTTTGATTGTTTGACAGAAATATAATATTTTCTTCTCTGTATGTGTGTGTGTGTATGTGTGTGTGTATGTGTGTGTGTCTATATATATATATATATATATATATATATATATATATATACATATATATATATAGAGAGAGAGAGAGAGAGAGAGAGAGAGAGAGAGTATTTCTGCCTTTGCAGATCATTGGTTTTAAATTTGGGGCTTGCAGCCCCCATAAGATTCACAATAAAGGGTACTCAGCAGATGATGCTTTCAACCTCTGGAGTTCTATACTTTCCTTCTTGCATCTGTGAACATTTTATTTAATAGTGACCAGTTTTCTTTCAAATAGTCACTTCAGATCATGCGCTGAAAATGAAATAACCCCATAAAACCAAACTCTGATCACAATGATTCATCTATACTAGACACTATATTCATCACAGCCTCTTTAAGACGACCTTTATGGCCAACACAGTTGAATTAGAAATAAATACTTCTATTGAATGGTCAGCTTCCATTATTAATGGCTTTATACTGTAAATTGTGATTGGTTACCCAAAACAGTTTAACAGTGTATTGTAAATTGTGATTGGTTACCCATAACATTTAACTGTGTATTGTAAATTGTGATTGGTTATCCATAACATTTTAACTGTGTATTGTAAATTGTGATTGGTTACCCATAACATTTTAACTGTGTATTGTAAATTGTGATTGGTTACCCATAACATTTTAACTGTGTATTGTAAATTGTGATTGATTACCCATAACATTTTAACTGTGTATTGTAAATGTGAATGAGTAGAGAAATTAGATAAGTGAACTGCATGCTTTTCATGTTGGTTCTCACCTGTAGTGGTTAATCAAGGTAATTAATGTTGCATGAACTGTGTGGCTATCATTCCAGACATACTCAAATCTGTAGGGGTGAGAAATGATAATAGCTTGTCGATCAGATTGTGAGAACAATACTGAAATACAGAAACAATGTCATCTCCAGGTTTTATCAACTCATTATAGTACCTCTACTTTGATATCACAGAAAAGAATGTTCATTTTTATTGCTTTATGTCTTTTATGCAGTGTCACAGTAGGTTGGTAGGTAGGTCGTTTCACAGTATGTCAGAACAATACTGACCTTATGACACCAGTTCAAAAGTTAAAATATGAACATTTTAAAATGTTTGAACATTTATACATACAGAGAAAAGATTGCAAAAAATCTTTTGTTTGATAAGGGGACAAGATCAATTTAGCCTGAATTTATTTTGTGCAAGATAATGTTTGCCATGGTTACTGGAGACAAGTAAGAACTGAGGTCAGCTACTGGTATGTAATTGTTGATTACACTCTAGTTTTGTGTTGCAATTAATATCAGCTTTTTTCAGGACAGTATATATGCATCCATTTCCTATCATTACAAAAAAAATTCTAAATTCCAGAAATTGTCACTAATTCATAATATTCTCATTTTCAGAAGTTGCGGGTGTTGTTCATGCAGTCAGATGGAGGTCTGACACCTGTAGAAAGGTAGGTAGACAACATTCAAACAAAATATTTATATTGAGAGTTATAGAAAACAGGTGGATAATAACATGTATGAAAAGAAATTAAATAAAAGTGAAAATGAGAGAGTGCATAAGGTTAAGAGTACACTTTTACTTTTTCTCTCGAAGATAATCAAAACGAAGCAAAATATGATGTTTCAAAGATTAAGAAGAACCACAAAGGATAGTTGTACAGTTGCTATATATGTGTTGTTTCTTGTTTTTTGGCTCACCTGCACCCAGTGTAGGAGAGATTTTGCTGTACAACAAAATGTCCATTTTTCAGCCTCTTCATCAGCATTGATGCTGTTAGATATACAATTTTAAAGTAAATGTACTGTTGCCAATACAGTTATAAAAGTTGAGTAGTGCACCACCCTACTTAAAGTAGACCAATGTGACACACATTTCATGCTTCATAGACCATATACATTGTGTGTTTTGATTGGTTTCTCAGACATTAGTTGCTGTACAGTCATGACACCAAATATGTGCATACATCCTGAGGAATACAATACCACCACAATAAATGCAGGTCACTTTGACCTACTTTTCATGCTCCAATGATCATCTAACTTTTGATATTGATGCTTGTATGGTTATGGAAATACATGTGTATGCATCCATAGTAGTACTACTCCACCACACCAAAAATGAGGTTATTGTAACCACATTTCATACTCCAGTGATCACAGTTTTCATGTTTTGGTGAGTTTTTCTGATGCATTTGTACAGTCATGAACCATTATATATACATACATCCTGAGGAGTACTGCACTGATATCTATAGATAATAGTGACCTTCATTTTATACTTTAGTGACTATGTACACCTTTGATGTGTAGGTGAAATTCTTTAGCCTTGTTGCTAATACAGTTATCAGACTTGATATGAGGATATGTCCTGAGAAGTGAGGCATTACTATATGAAGGAAAAGGTAACTGAGACCTCCATTAAACACTTGGTTTGTCTTCATTATTATTATCACATTGCATATTTACAAATATAAGACTCTTCTTTTCTGAAAAATTATATTTGTCTTCATCGTCATTCATTATTGATCACCATCAGTATCGACAAATACAGAATTTTGTGTCTGAATAAATACATGCAGGCAAGCTTTGGTTTTGTCAGACAGCCCAATTTTTTTTAAAAATCCATGCATTTATTTTTCTCCAGTTATTTTTTATTTCTTTTTGACAATGACAAAAAAATACAATCCATTACATTGTTTTGTTTAACAATCTCAGCTTTGTTTCATTCTGTCTCAAAGTAGGAGTGTTTTGCAGGTTCAATGGATCCAGGGCCATTCTGTCAGGACCAGCTGGGGGTGTTGTGGGATATGCCCTTACCACATACCACAAGCAAGCCAACATGCCTGTCATAGGGTTTGATATGGGAGGTGCATGGTAATCTTATCTAGCCTGCCTTAGCAGTTAGTAACACATATGTATCACTTTCTAGATAGCAAGTTGGTGTTACTGCCATTATCATGATGGTTAGCAATTTTAAGATTTTGTGTTGAAGTTTTGTCTGAGTGTTTTAATAAAGCAATATTTTTAAAAGCTGAAGTATCTTCATAATAGTGCAATTAACATGTGCTCTGTAGAACCCCAATATCACAAATATAATAGCGATTCATATCCTGACCTAGAAACCATTAATCCTGGATACTAAAGTTATTATTCTTTAAGGTATTTTAGGGACTTAATCTAAGTCCCTTTCCTAGGATGGTCAGGTGGATTCCTTTCTTAATGAGAAATATTGAATGATCACTCATAATTGCTTAATTAGTTTTTCTTAACATATCAAACAATTTTTAAAAATTATGGAATCAGGTTCCATTTTCAGTGATCCTCAAAAATCATCTCATTAAGACAGTTTCTTTGTATCTGTTTTATTGTTCATTTGAAAATTATTCACAGAAAAAAACAAACAGCATGTGCATGTTTCTTAACTTTCTTAATTGCATCCATGCTACTTATGAACACCCTTTGTTCAAGTACTGAAAAATAATCTGTTTTGCACAGTCTACAATTATTTAACTGGAATAGAGCTGCTTAACATCACAGTGCTCACATAATTTTAAACTGTTATTATTGGACTTTCCTTGCAGGATAAGGCAAATATTTATTTTAAAAAATGGCAATCTGTCCCAACCATTAAATGAAGTCCTAAGTCCCAACCATTAAATGATGTCTCTAGTTATTCAGTCCCAAGTCCCAACCATTAAATGATGTCCCAAATTATTCTGTCCCAAGTTCCAAGCATTAAACGAAATCCCAAGTTATTCATTCACAAGTCCCAACCATTAAATGAAGTCCCAAGTTATTCAGTCCCAAGAACTCTTACAAGAGTACCAATATCTTATGCTAAACAATTTTTGCAGGAAATTTAATGTATAGTCTGTTCACTACACTTTTTCTGTTCCAAAATTAGGAAATGTTGAAATGTATAAGACAAATATAAGCAGTTTAAAGCTTAATTTAAATGAATTATAACTAGTTTTGTCTCCTTCTTGAATCCCATATTTACATAAGTATTTACATTTCTGAAACTATAATTCTTTTACTTGTGTGCTGTATTATATGCAACACATGCACCTTTCGCACTTTGCAAAATGTATTCTGGGGTTTTAAAGTCTCTGCAGCAGGTGTCATTGTTTATTTTACACTGTAAAAACGATGCTACTGTGTCTGAATTCAGAGACTTCCTACATTCTGTACGTATTTTCTTCATCATCGGAAAAGATCTCTCACAATCTGCAGTATTCCTTCAGATCATATATGCCCAATGCCACCACTTTAATGTCTTTACTGCATATTTTACAAAAAGCATGGGAAGATCCTAACTTTGATACATCTACAGTGCCATGGAAGACTTTAATCCAATCAGCCTGAAACCTGCCACGACCTTGGTCAGTATCTTCAAGCTTGCGTTTCTTCGACTTTGAGTTAGGCTCAGCCATTTGATGGATGGAATATTTCAACTAGACGAAAGAAATAACAATTACAAATTTGTTATGAATTTATATTTTTTCCTCATAAACACCAAGATATTACGCCAGGAGCTATCCAAAAATTGAAATCTAAAAATTAAAAAAATCGACAAAGTAGCAATCCAGAAGTTTGTACCTTGTAAGCTGTTGATCGTTTCTTTTATTTGCATATCTGGTGTTTGAAAAGTTACGAATTTACTATATGGTGTGCCGATTTTGGTCAAAACTGGATATAAACTGGCAGTGTTACATATTTTCGAGCCACGAGAATGACGTCACTCAGTATCTGTACTACTTCCATCATGCTGGCAATGCATCTTCCTGTTTGCATTACGTAAACTTAATTCAAAAATATGACAGCACGATAAATCCCGGTGCCAAATTCAGCAGACTATTTATTTTTAATTAGTATATTGTTAAAATATTTAATAAATCGACTTTATCTCCACACAGAAAAGTCGGACGAATTACAGTTACACCACCATGACTGCCACACTATGTAAAGTATGAAAATTGATGTCAACTCTATGCATTTGATAGTAATAAGTATAAATAATAAAATAATGTATAAAATAAGAAAACGTACTTACTACACAGGTAGTTGGTCAATATTAGACATCTGAGCGAGCATCAAATTTCAGAGTGATAAATGACAAGATCTTCACACACAGGAGTTGAACCATGAAATTAAACTCGTTTCATTATCAGACAAAGGAAAAGGGCGGTTTTGAGTATGATTTGATTGGTTGTTTCAGGACACCCTTATCTTGTTGAATTCTTGTTCTAAAAGAAAATTATGTCCAGAATCCTGGATTCATACAAAACGAAAAAAAAATTTTAAAAAAATTATTATATACCAAAAAACGTACAAAACAGTTGTACGGTCGTACACTGCCCAAAATGGAAAAAAAACATACAAATTATGGGTAAACCATACTAGTTGATACCTATGTAATGCTGAATGCCAAACAAGGCAGCTGTTAGTACCATTTTTGTAAGTCTTTGGTACGACTTGGCCAGGGATTGAACCCACAACCTCCCGCATCCGAGGCAGATGCTTTAACCACTGGGCCACTGGAGCGGTCAAATTTTTACCACTAATGATTACCAAGCTGACAGAAGCAAACAGCTGAGAAGCACATTATTTTTCAGTTCAAGTCAGCATGACATTCATTAACCATAAAGTAGAAATGGTATGTTAAGTATTGTGGCTTCTCTCTCATAGATTACAAATGTATTTGAAAGTGTACCAGACTGAAACCACTTGATCATGTGACAGGCTCACTGCCTTTGTAAACACAGAACTTTTTGTGTAATAGTGGCAAATTTGTTTGACAGAGTTATAGTTGTCAATGAAGGAACAAGTTGCAGAATATGCAAAATGTCGTCAAACATTATCAGTTTAGAAGGAGATGTGAAAACAATTTGACTAAAGGAGAGAGTTTTTTGATCACTGTTGAGAAATTTGATGTCAGAAAGTTTCATATAAACATGGAAGCAGTGGAAAAGGGAAAGGATGGAGAATAATAGTTGTATGATTTATGTAAAATCTATGCAGGCATATATTCAAAACTAAATTAAAAATCAAGCCTGTTCATCACAGTCTGGATGTTCCAAATTAAAAAAAAATGAATTTTATGGCCAATCAAATGTACTATAATGCTCAGTCTGCTCACTACTCCAACACTTGTTATAGGGTGCAATAAATAGTGCTGGTGGAACTTCTCTAAGTATTCATATGCACATTTAGTGCACGTTACCAAGTCATTAATCTGGTGCCAAAATAGTTGTTATATATAACCACATGACTAATTGACCTATACTTCAAAATTTAATGAATGCACCAAAATTTTGACCCCAGCCGTCAGTTAAAATTGTTGAGGCCAAGTTCATTTAGACATATCTTGTTTTGGTCATATTCTACTCGATAGAAAAGGAATCTGTGATCATTCTTATATTCTGAAGTAATATTAGAGTCCATGGTTTGTTTCCATATTTTCTTGAAGCGTCTGCACAGTGTCCTGATTCCAGATGAAGTGAAATTTTTAATCATCTGATTTTTATTTGCCAGGATGGTAATGCAGAATCTGATATTTTTACTCTTTTTTTTTTTTTTGTCAGGCACATCAACAGATGTCAGTCGCTATGCTGGCCGATATGAACAAGTGTATGAGACCACCATAGCTGGAGTCACAATTCAGGCACCTCAGGTAGATAAATTCGCAACCTGTTCCTTTATTGGACTTATACTGGACATTGCTTTTTTGTGATTGTACAGCACATGCTAAACATACTATTAGGAGGGGCAGTGGAATATTATGTTCACCCTATTGAAAAAATTTTTGATGATGTAGTGCTAGAAAAAATCTTGGAGTTTATAAAAGTGTAGTTTATATATACAATTTTTTTTGTGATAGTTTGAGGGCTTTGGCATTTTTGTACCTGTGCTTTTTGTTTTATATATCTTGTCAATTATTTTAAGATCTTTACTTTTATCTTGTAAGAATATGTGTTGATTTTTATTTGGAACAGTTTAGCTTCCTTAAGATTTTGGCAATTTTTAATCTTTTGCTTGGCACTGTGCTGATGTGCATTTAGTCCTTCTAGTCTGTCCAGTCGGCTGACTGGCCATTCATCACTGCTTTTGATTAGAGGGTCTTGCTCACTTTCTTAGACAACCCACTATTGGGTGTAAGTGCCCCCACATGCCTGCGCAGGGACAGAGTGCCTGTAAGTTTGGGCACATCGGGTTTTCAAACCAAGCTGGGGGTTTTTACCAGTCACCACACCAGCTGTTCTTCCAGTCTGCTGGTCTCTTAGCTTCTGAATCAGATTGCTGACCAGTTGGGCATTTCTGCTAATGATCAGATGTCTGTTATTAATATCAGTTAGGGAGAAAACCAGCCAGCCATCCCATCTTATAAGGTATGCTGTGGAGACCTGTACAAATGGTCCCTCTTCCTTGCTTTCTGACAACCAGTCCAGCCAATCCACCCACATGGCCATCCAGACAGCTGTCCAAGCTTCGCAAACCATGCTGGTTACTTGTGTGCCAGTTCAGTTGATGGGTCAGATCTTCATTGTTAATTCTTTGGGCAAGTACCAAGATATTCCCATAGACATTACCACATCTTCCTTTCTGCTTATTAGGTTGTACACTTAAACGGAAAACCCACTTGAAGAGGACATCCCTTCCCCCAATGAGTGGAATGAAAAACTTGATTAGCTTATTCATTCTGACTAGTGTTGAAACAATACACCTCTGCCATGTATTGATACGATTCACTATACACAGCCTGCAATATGATACATATTGATACACAAATGAACTTGATGGTCTTTGCATCTTTGGAAGGTAGGTGGTGCCCTTTTTATATGTTGACATACTGGTTGTATTTCCAGTATGCAGTTTACAGATAGATATATAGTTATCATATATTTATATATAATTCTCATCGATGACAAATATACTTTCTAACAGACTGGCTGTTTTATTCATTGACTTTTATTCAGTGTTTTAGGCCATTTAATGCAGGTTCCATTTAACTCACTTTAACCACTAGGCCATTTGTTTTAAATGGCATGAAGGCTTGGAAAACATCTTATTACCAATTTCATGTCTCACTTAAACTTGGTAAACATTATGATGTTACCTTCAAAACCAAAGAAATAATGCAGTTTGCTCATGCAAAAAAATCTCATCAAGAACAAATCCAGGCATGTGAATGAGGATGAATACCAACAAAATCTATCACATTGTACTTCCTGCAGATGCAAAAAGACTGCTGCAGCCATAGGTACTTGTACTTTGTTAGTGAAGAAAGAAAACTACTGACAACATCCAGTCCTGTTCTATAATTATTAAAATTTTTTTACACAAGGCGATAAACTTGATTGGTTTGAAATCTGTCCCCTTACTGATTCTATTTTATTTTTTTTCCTTTGGCACCTTCACTCACTGGTTAAATATCTCTGCATACAAATTGACATTCCAAATTTGTACCACATACAATTTAAGCAGAGTTGCTGCCAGGGTTTTATTTTAAGGGGGACCTCCCCTTTGTCACCAAAGTAAGGGGCAATAGCCGAGAAGGAGGAGGAGGGAATGGTCATAG
This sequence comes from Megalonaias nervosa, assembly GCA_016617855.1. Classification (NCBI taxonomy): domain Eukaryota; kingdom Metazoa; phylum Mollusca; class Bivalvia; order Unionida; family Unionidae; genus Megalonaias; species Megalonaias nervosa. The sequence goes on along the minus strand of JAECUM010013133.1, from coordinate 5,868 downwards.
TTCAATATTTACCTAACACTTCAATATCTGTCTCTCTTTCCTCCTGCTCCACTTTTTTAGAGCTCTACTGAAATCAAAAATCTTTAAAAAAATGTCACTTCTAGTTGTATATGCATTAATCTGTTATTTCTGAGCATACTATGTTCCTTATCTAGGTAGGAATAATGTTCTGTGCTTCCTTCTGAAGGTGCTTATTAATAGCTAGTTTTGTCAGCTTGGATATATTGGAAAACTGATTTTTGTGACTGTAATGTACAATTTTCCAGAGCTCACAGGTATTATCTGTTGGATACATCTGCTCCAAATAGGATTTTTCAATAACATAAACTTGTTTTCTTGAATCAGTAGTTTACTGACTACTATGCCAGATATCTTATCTGTTCCATAATGCTGTATTAGGGTTTTCGTCCATTGGTGACATAGTCTGCTTGTGCAGACAGAGGTATTCAAATAAATATCTTACCTTCTTAATTCCACCTTTTCATTCTTATTCATTCAATTTATCTGATATGGATGTACGGTTTGTAGCATATGATCCAGATGGTTAAATTGATTGATAAAAGAAATGAAAATTGCATTCTACTTTTAAGTTGTCAGTATTTTAATTAGACTCTGTATTCTGCCCTTTCTACATTTAGTTTTGAAATACTGCTGAAAGGAAGATTGACCATCATGCTGTCTGTTTTTGTCTAGCCAACATGTACATCAGACTCATATTGAACACCATTTTCGGACTCAAAATCACTCGCTGGTGTCTCCATTAACACAGTTCCAATAATCTGACATGCTTCATAACTTTAAAAATTATTGTCATCATCACTATCATCAGCCATTATTTGCTGAATGAAATTGTAATCTTAAGATGAATGCTGCCGGAGTCAGACATTTTGGGTTTTCTAGGTATTTTAAACACACATTTGTGAAACTTCATTGATGAAAGGTTCAGACTACACAGTAATGCTTATTCCAGGGCACAATGTGCCAATCAAATTTAGTTTAAAAACCATTTATGACGTATCAGGCTTGAAGAACCCAGATATGTAAATAGTTGCTTACCTCAAAAACATGTCACAACAATAATGGTTTAAAAAATTATATACTTCGCTGAGCACATTTTCATATGCAGGATTTTCAACTAATTTGTGGGAGTTCTCATGCATCATTGTTCTCCAAGTGTACAAATTTGTTCAAATTTTGCATGATTTACACAATCGTGCACCCTGACAGTATCTGTTTAAGTACTTTACATATCAATTAAAGATTTTGTGCAAAATTTCTCTGTTGCTTTGCCAATACTTCCTGTTTGTCATGTAGGGAATAAGCTACATTAATTTCTGATTGTTGGTTATTGTTTAACCTGGACCGGAACAAGCAATATCCACCAATGAGAGTTCAGAGCAACTTATGTCACCATGTGATACACCAATGGTGTAGCTTTAAAATTGACCAAAGTCAACAAATAGAATTAAACATAGAAACTTCGTGTAAACGTGGTATAGAAACTTTTTGTAAAAGTGGTTATTGAATGATGAGTCAGGTACTTCTTTATACATGTGGAACATGTTTGGAATGTATCCTATATGCTGAACATGCTGCTGGGTTAAGATAATTAGCATGGAATGGGGGGGAGGCCAGCAGATTACAAACCATGTCACTTTGTGTTAATTTGCAGATGGTGAGAGAGTATTCTCAATAGTCTTTTTCATTTTTACTAATAAAAATGAGTGCCTGTGACTGCAAATGCTGTTTCGGATGAATTCTTAATTTAAAGAATAACAAGGCAAACTAATAATAATTATTTGTGACTGCTGAAGACTAAAAGAAATTGCATACGGTAAGTATCATTTCGTATTGATTCTCCATCTCTTGTATCGATACATGTATCGTTACAGCAAAGCTATTGATGCATCAATATATCGTTGAATCATTTCACCCCTAATTCTGACCATACATTTGGAAGAATGGAGTTTAATTTCAAAGCAGAAAGAGAAGAAATCGATTGTACTCTGTCACCCATAGAGTATCCTCCACTGGCAATCTAGGCATGTTAGGTCATGGCTTTGATGGATGACAAGGATGAACATCCCTCCTTCCGTCTGCTTCCACAATCATTTCAAATCAAAGAGATGGCTAATCATCTGTCTAACAAGATCCAAGACCATGGTAGCTCTCAATAATTTTCTCAGTGAACCAGCTACCAGTGTTCATTTCTGATTATGTGTAGTGGATGCCTACTGTGTACTGGTCCTGAGGGTGGACAAGGATACTATGGCAGTGAACATACCCACCAAACTGCCTGTATAAAATTTTTCAGGCGGACTTGAGGCAGATTTCAGACTGGATTTTTAGGCGTTTTCTGTCAAAACCATAAACTCCACATATTAAAGACACTTAGGCAAATTCAAGTGGACTTCAGGTGGATTTAAGGTGGAATTTTAGGCAAAATATGCAAATTAGTTGTCCTAAGGTTCCGCTTAACCAAACGATTCATCTAAGATTTCCACCTGAAATAAAAATACATCTGAAATAAAATCCAGTCTGAGGTTTTTGCCTAAAAAATCATCCTATTAAAAATCTGCTTCAGATTTCTATTAAACAATCTAATGATGCTTAGGAATTATTGGGAATCAGTGGTAAATACTTACAATAATTTTTAAAATGGATCATACATTTTTATTTTGATAGACATTATCAAATATTGTTGAAGTTTTTCTTGTCCTCATTTTCCTTCTTGCATGTGAAAACTGTTCCATGATGGCATAATTTGTCTTTTTCATTTAGTGAGATTTCACAAAAATTATGACCAAAACCTTCACTGAAATTCTGGTGAGGTCTCACTAAAGTTTCACTGAAATTTTGGTGAGATTTCACAAAAATTTTGGCTAAAACTTTCATTGAAAATTTAGTGAGATCTCAATAAAATTTAATTGGAAGTTTGGTGAGATTTTACTAAAATTTTGGTGAGATTTCACAAAGTTTTGACCATTATATAGTATTTTACTGACTTTTCAGTAATTTTTTCACAGACATTTCAAAAGGTTTCAAATGAAATAATGGATATGAATTACACAGAACTTTATTAACCACTGTAATATTTCAGTGTATATGAAACAAAATCATACAGTTGTTGTAATTATATGACATCCACGAGATATGGGAGTTGTACTGCAGACTCGACTTTTGAATGTACAAACTATGATGCTGTTGTGATCGCTTGAATGAGCCCTTGATCCGTAAGCATCCATGACAAATATTTATCATGATATTATTACACTGATTTTACTAGAATTCTAACACAGCTTTAATATTTTCGTAATATCAACATAATATCACTCACAACTTTGAATGATGATTCTACTTGTGGGCCATGAAAACAACTCTGTGAAGATATGACCATCTTTGATAGACGTGGGTATCTGGTGACAATACCAGCACTTCCCCACCAGTGATCTATACATTGTCCCTCCTTAAATTCTGGAAGTGAATCATTTTGGGGTTATAGCTGGCTATAATAGTTCAAATCCTTATGGCAAAAATCACAAAATGCTAGTCCTGGCATTCAATTTTCTTACAGATTGACCAATTACATTCCCTTGGACTTTGCATTCAATTTATTCTCATTTCTGCACAATTTTCAAATGGTTATTCAAACTCTTGTCCGGCACGAAAATTTTAAAATTCATGGCTGGAAAGCATGCTCATTCCCATCAATTTCTATTAGGGGAAGATTCATTGGGCAAGTACAAACTTTTGACCAATGAGAAAGCTCTTTACAGCGATCATCTGTTAAGTAAGGATCATTGCAAAATGGGACCAGACAGATCATTTTGTTTAAAAAAAAACAGTTTCTGAGACGATATGAAAAAAATATGGTCCATGTCAAGGAAAATCTGATTCAGGTCAGGAGAAAAGTGGAATTCTGCTTTAAAATGGAAAACAATCTTGTTGTCTGAGGGCAATTAATTGAAGTTCAAGTTAAAAAAAATGAAAAGATAACAAGGAAGGATGTGGGTAGCAGTTATTGTTCCTAAATTGAACAATAAAATTATTATAGCTATCAGAAATGGGAAAGAAACAAAAAATAGATTAAAATGGAATAAAGGTTCCTTTTTATATAAGTAATGTAATGTTTCTGATTGATATTTTTCATTGAAATTTCAGTGATATTACAATCACAAAATCACAAATCACAATCACAAAATCTCACTGATATATATTCAGAAATTTTGGCAGAATCTTTGCATTGTCAGTCACAAATTCTCACTGATATTTTCTGACATTTTGGCAAATTTTCAGTGAAATTTCATTGAAATTTGGTGAAATACCATAATTTTGCTGAAAAAGGACATTTTAGTGAATTTCACTGAGATTTCATGAAATTTTAGTCACATTTTCACTAGGGTATGAGTTTTGTGAAGAATAGTTTAAAAGGAAGAAAAAAGATTATTTCTCAGAGTAAAAATCAGATCAAGTCCAAAATCTGCCTTGCACCAAATCCAAAGATCCATCTATGCTTGTCATTCTGTTCAAAATTACACCTAATATTTCTGCTAAAATCAGTCTAAGTCCAAAATCCATTTTACAGTAGGAAAATAAACTGGACAATCAGAACTTCTCCATCTAACAATTATCCTTTAGGAGGAATATGAGGAAAAGTATTCTTGACTATTACACAGACTCAGTCTGTCACGTTAGCCGTATTCCCAGTCTGCCTAAACTCAATCTGAAATTTGGGGGGTTTAAATTGGAATACACCCAGAATCCACCTAAAATCCAGGCCAAATCTGCGCATAAATTTTGTATGGGTGTTCTATAAGATTGACCATTGTGTTTTTGATTCAACCTTTAATCTTGTGCATCATAACGTTTGCTTGATAGCAGTTTGTTCTGTTACTGAGAAATCTGGTAATAATCATGCCTGGGAATTGACATGTCACATCACTAAGGTATTTAAAATAGCAGCACACCGCACCATGACAAATGGTCCAGTTGTGTTGTGCAGGCTTGGTGTAGCAAGAAAAGATGCTTTCTTTCAATTATCCCTAATTTAACTTACACCATTCACTACCCATAAGCTCTTATTTGCTGTTTGGCAGTTGCATAGAAGAAGTACAGAAGCAGGCCACTCAAGAAATGTCTGTTCAACTCACCTTGCTCCCCACCTTCTGGTTTTCACCCATGTCAGTCTCAGACCCAACAGAGAGACAGTCATTGAAGTAGAGTTGATTAAACCCTATTCTGCACCAGTTATTTTGTTCACAGACAAAATTATGGGGAGGCAATAGGCCTCAGTTCTGGAAACAATGTAATAAAGGGGAGATAAACCTAATTTCTTCTTCCTGATCTTTCCACACTAGCACAATGTCCCTTTATTCTGGCAAGTCACCAAATATCCAGATATAGGTGACAGGTTCTGACACTTTCATTAGGCTTTTATCAACCTTTCTCATGAAAATTGATGCATGATCCTAGTTGTTTCAGAGAGGCTTTAGATTTCATTCACTCAGCCTCTACCCCTTGTGGTTTTCCCTTCTGTGACAGACATATCATCAGGTGGGGATTTTGCAGAAAGAGATATGCTTTTTACTTAGGTGGGCAGCAAACCAAACTCACAGGTTCCTAGACTGCATCTAATTAAGCATATATTTTGCCATCCAGTTGATTTTAACAACATAAACTTGGTGTATGTTTTTATTTAATGTCAGTTTGGTTGTGATTATGTTGAGTATTTGCATGTACATGTATGGTGATATCTGACAGTACTTGTTGTTGTTGTTGTTGTTGTTGTTGTTGAGGGGCTTAACGCCATTTTTCAGCACACGATAGGCTATACATGGCGGCCAGTATTAATGGTGGAGGAAGAAACCG
>JAECUM010013132.1:0-19078 GCA_016617855.1 Megalonaias nervosa | reverse complement strand
CTTTTTGGAAACGAGCCCACTTCCTTGATCGGTTTCATGTTGATGTTACTTCTTTTGTCATCTTCGTAGAATTGCCATGTTGAAAACCGTATTTGTATGAAACATACACGTCTCCTAATTAAAAAATTTCTAAACTCTCTAGCTTGCGAAGAAGAGAAGAAAAACAATCGTCATGTATCCAAAACTATTGTATTCAATATGGCAATTGTTTTCTGTAATGAAAGTGATGATCTCTCTCTCCAACCGCATTGCTCTCCTTCCTGGATACAGTCGTATTACAAATAGTCTCATTTGTACCGCCATCTTCTTTGTATTGCAGTCAGAAATGAAATGGCGTTTACTCAGTTCACTGCTTTCTTTAACTAACTAGAATTCCCGCCCTTTAGAAATTAATTGACAAGAGAATTGGAATATGAATGATTTTATTAAAATTAGTGCGTGAATTATTAAATTAATTATACAAAGTTTGTATATAAGTAGGTCACTATTAATTAAGATCTCGGCGGGATACTAAACGCACTGATATTTAAAAAATTAAGATTAAAATATTTGTTAATTTTATGTAGAAGTTTTTGTGATTATACAAATACTTGCAAGTCGGGAATTCGTACTTGCACAAAGTACCAGTTTCTCAGTCTTGTGTTCTCAGCGAATACTCTGGTTTCCCAAGACGACCAGAATTCAACTACACCTACCCAACGGAAATCGGTGAATGCTACATCCAAATTATTCAATGTAATACTGTCCCTTATTTCATCAACCATATTTAACTCAAAGTCGTCGATTCGGACCAGAATCACTACTGCCGGTAGCTGCGACATATTTGCGAATGTCCTAATCGTACAAATCCAAGGCACGCCAGCCTCTTTTTGGAAACGAGCCGTCTTCCTTGATCGGTTTCATGTTGATATTACGTCGTCTGTCATCTTCGTAGAATTGCCATGTTGAAAACCGCATGTGTATGAAACATACACGTCTCCTAATCAAAAAATTCCTAAACTCTCTAGCTTGCGAAGAAGAGAAGAAAAACATAATCGTCATGTATCCAAAACTATTGCATTCAACATGGCAATTGTTTTCTGTAATGAAAGTGATGATCTCTCTCTCCAACCGCATTGCTCTCCTTCCTGAATACAGTCGTATTACAAATAGTCTCATAGGTACCGCCATCTTCTTTGTATCGCAGTCAGAAATGAAATGGCGTTTACTCAGTTCACTGCTCTCTTTAACTAACTAGAATTCCCGCCCTTTGGAAATTAATTGACAAGAGAATTGGAATATGAATGATTGTATTAAAATTAGTGCGTGAATTATTAAATTAATTATACAAAGTTTGTATATAAGTAGGTCACTATTAATTAAGAACTCGGCGGGATACTAAACGCACTGATATTTAAAAAATTAAGATTAAAATATTTGTTAATTTTATGTAGAAGTTTTTGTGATTATACAAATACTTGCAAGTCGGGAATTCGTACTTGCACAAAGTACCAGTTTCTCAGTCTTATGTTCTCAGCGAATACTCTGGCTTCCCAAAACGACCAGAATTCAACTACACCTACCCAACGGAAATCGGTGAATGCTACATCCAATTATTAATGTAATAATGTCCCTTATTTCATCAACCATATATAACTCAAAGTCGTCGATTCGGACCAGAATCACTACTGCCGGTAGCTGCGACATATTTGTGAATGTCCTAATCGTACAAATCCAAGGCACGCCAGCCTCTTCTTGGAAACGAGCCTCTTCCTTGATCGGTTTCATGTTGATCTTACGTCGTTTGTCATCTTCGTAGAATTGCCATGTTGAAAACCGTATTTGTATGAAACATACATGTCTCCTAATTAAAAAATTTCTAAACTCTCTAGCTTGCGAAGAAGAGGAGAAAAACATAATCGTCATGAATCCAAAACTATTGTATTCAATATGGCAATTGTTTTCTGTAATGAAAGTGATGATCTCTCTCTCCAACCGCATTGCTCTCCTTCCTGGATACAGTCGTATTACAAATAGTCTCATGGGTACCGCCATCTTCTTTGTATTGCCGTCTGAAATGAAATGGCGTTTACTCAGTTCACTGCTGTCTTTAACTACCTAGAATTCCCGCTCTTTGGAAATTAATTGACAAGAGAATTGGAATATGAATGACTGTATTAAAATTAATGCGTGAATTATTAAATAAATTATACAAAGTTTGTATATAAGAAGGTCACTATTAATTAAGAACTCGGCGGGAAACTAAACGCACTGATATTTAAAAAAATAAGATTAAAATATTTGTTAATTTTATGTAGAAGTTTTTGTGATTATACAAATACTTGCAAGTCGGGAATTCGTACTTGCACAAAGTACCAGTTTCTCAGTCTTATGTTCTCAGCGAATACTCTGGCTTCCCAAAACGACCAGAATTCAACTACACCTACCCAACGGAAATCGGTGAATGCTACATCCAAATTATTCAATGTAATAATGTTCCTTATTTCATCAACCATATTTAACTCAAAGTCGTCGATTCCGACCAGAATCACTACTGCCGGTAGCTGCGACATATTTTTGAATGTCCTAATCGTACAAATCCAAGGCACGCCAGCCTCTTCTTGGAAACGAGCCTCTTCCTTGATCGGTTTCATGTTGATATTACGTCGTCTGTCATCTTCGTAGAATTGCCATGTTGAAAACCGCATGTGTATGAAACATACACGTCTCCTAATCAAAAAATTCCTAAACTCTCTAGCTTGCGAAGAAGAGAAGAAAAACATAATCGTCATGTATCCAAAACTATTGCATTCAACATGGCAATTGTTTTCTGTAATGAAAGTGATGATCTCTCTCTCCAACCGCATTGCTCTCCTTCCTGAATACAGTCGTATTACAAATAGTCTCATGGGTACCGCCATCTTCTTTGTATCGCAGTCAGAAATGAAATGGCGTTTACTCAGTTCACTACCCCCTGCGGGTCCGGGGTTGTAGAATTGGCCCGCCGTGCCTCGCTACGTGTCGTAAGAGGCGACTAAGTAGAGGCAACCTGTTTGCCGTGGGTTGCGACCCGTGTCGGAGGAGGAAAGGATCCTGGTAGTTGAGCAGAGGCTTTCCGATGCAATACACTACTTTGGCCTCTACTTCTTCTAGACGGGTGGTCGGGATGGGCCCGGTCTCGACAAATCGGCTGGTCACGCCGAGCCCTAGGAGGTCTTTATTTACTCGCTCACTTTCTTTATCTTTCTCGTTGTATCTCTCTTGATACCACCGTTGCCCCTACATTCTATCCCTTTAACTTTCCCTTTTCCAAGTCTTAGAAGACTTCCTAGAAGGCGGTGGCTCAACGGGTCAATTGGGAGGTAATTTTACCGACTGAGTATGTCTTATGGGATGAATCAGGAGGTGAATTTGCCTACTGAGTATAACATCTGTGTATCCCTGACACTTGAAAAGTGTCCCCTTGTTGGGCTCCTTGGTGGGCGGGGAGCACGGGTGCTGAATTTTAAATCCAACAACATGGATATTTCAAAAAAAAAAATCAACTAAAACGTACCAAGACTGGATCTGACTCAGATGACGAACCATGTGGTGTGGAATCATTTCCACGCTTCATGGTTATACAATCTACAGACGACTCAAAACAGCTAACCTCATTGTCTCCGTTTGTTATTGAAAAGACAATTACGGGTATAATTGGTACACCAAAAAGTGTAAAGAAGTTGAAATCGGGCTGCCTACTTGTTGAATGTGAGCGACGGGGTCAGACCGAGAATATCCGGAAAATGAAGACATTTTTCGATATTCCGGTGACCTCATTCGCTCACACAACACTCAACTCGTCCAAAGGCGTGATTCGATGTCGGGACTTGGCTGGAGTAAGCGACAAAGATATCATCGAAGGGATGAAAAACGAAGGTGTCACTGCAGTTCGCAGAATAAGAATTAAACGTAATAACAATCTGCAGGACACCAACACATTCGTACTCACCTTCAACAAGCCAGCAGTACCCAGAGTGGTCAAGGTTGGCTTTTTGCAAGTGAAGGTTGAGATCTACATACCTAACCCCCTTCGATGCTATAAATGTCAGAAATATGGCCATCACGAAGATCGTTGCTCAAAAAGCCAGATATGTGGCCGATGCGGAGACCATTCTCACCAGGAAGCTGAGTGTAGAGCAACTCCGCATTGTGTCAACTGTGGAAAAGAGCACCACGCCATTTCCAAGGATTGTGATACTTGGAAACAGGAGAAGGAAATACAGAGGGTAAAATACACATCCAACATTCCCTATCCAGAGGCCAGAAAGCTTGTCCAGGCAAAAATATCACCTACTGGTCCATCCTTCTCCTCTGTAGTTAAAAACAATCCTAAAGCAACGAAGGACGCTCAAACACAGACAGATCAACCCGAGTCAACACTTCGCTCTAACACCCCCCATTACCAAGCACAAAAAACCACGACATCTACCCAAACAACTTTCAATAACACCCCACCACCGAAGTCACCAAAGAGTAAAAATAGATCTCACGGAAATAGGCAGCAAAAGGGGTCAGATGACCCCATCAAACTCTATAACAGGTTTGGGGACATTGAGAGCATGGATGCAGAAGATACTGCTCCGTGTCCTCAAAGTAGCTCCAAACCTAACAAAAAAATCACCCCCGTACTTCCTCCAGAGAAATAATCATACAGACTGTCTCCGCGAAAAGTCTAACCTAGCTCCAAAATCTCCACTCTAATCTTATAATGAAGAATACCATCATACAATGGAACTGCCGAGGACTTAGATCCAATTACAATGAAATTCTTCTGCTTTTAAACGAATATGATCCTGCAATAATATGTCTTCAGGAAACCTTTTTAAAAGATACGGACAACATCACACTTAAAAACTACTCCCTGTTTAACACCTACTTACAGAATGTTGACAGGGCCTCAGGAGGGGTTTCTATTGCTGTGAACAATAGAGTCCCACATAGAATCATCCCTTTAAAAACAAATTTGCAAGCCATTGCTGTGAGTGTCACTCTACATAGAGTGATTACTTTTTGTTCTATTTACATACCACCAAACGCCAACTTATTACCAAATGAATTAGACACGCTTGTTCAACAACTTCCCGCGCCATTTATCTTACTCGGTGATTTTAATGCCCATAACATTTTATGGGGATCAAATTACATAAGCGACAGGGGCAAAAAGGTTGAAGATTTTATTACTAGACACGACTTGTGTCTATTTAATACCAAGTCTCCGACGTACTTGCACCCAGGAACTGGTACATACACATGTATCGACTTAACAATTTGTTCTCCTTCACTACTTTTGGATTATAATTGGAAGGTCGCTGATGACCTTCACAGCAGTGACCACTTTCCAATCTCTCTTAAGAACACCAACGTTACAATTGATGACACGATTCCACTGTGGAATTTAAAGAAAGCTGACTGGGCCAAATTTGAAAAACTTTGTACAGCTAGACTTAACAGGAATACCGTCCTAAACGATAACGATCCTATTCGACAATTTACATCTGTCTTAATTGAGATTGCACAAGAATCCATTCCTAAGTTCTCGCCGAACTGTAAAAGAACCCAAAAACCGTGGTTCACTAAAGAATGTACAGAAGCCATTAGACAACGCCGAGAAGCACTGAAAAAATTTCATAATCGTCCAACGCCCGAAAATTTAACTCAGTACCGTATTTTTCGGGCCAAAGCTCGCCGCACCATTAAAGAAAGTAAACGAGCATCATGGAAAAAATATGTTTCAACTTTAAACTCTCGTTCCTCAATAAAGAAAGTTTGGGACACAATCCGCAAAATAAATGGGAAGGGAAAATACATTTCTTTCCGACATCTGAAGCTAAATAATAACAATTTCAATACCAAACATGAAATAGCTAATGTACTTGCCGATTGTTTCTCCAAAAATTCATCATCGTCTAATTATTCAGAAGCTTTCCGAAGACTAAAAGCTCAAAAAGAAAAAACACGGTTGAAATTCACATCGAATAACTCAGAAAGTTATAACCAACCGTTTTCATTGTCGGAGCTTATGGAATCTTTGAATAAGGCCCATGATACATCCGCTGGGCCTGACGATATACATTACCAGTTTTTGAAACACCTTCCAGAACCATCCTTAACAGTTCTTCTGGAATCTTCAATGATTTATGGATTACTGGTAATGTACCAAAAATTTGGAAAGAAGCAATAGTAATACCAATTCCCAAACCAGGCAAAGATAGCGCAGATCCTACCAACTATAGACCTATATCATTAACTAGCTGCGTATGCAAAACAATGGAGCGAATGATCAATTCTCGGCTTGTATGGTATTTGGAAACCAACAATTTAATATCTCCTTTCCAAAGTGGCTTTCGTTATGGTCGTAGTACCAATGATCATCTGGTTAGACTGGAAACATTTATTCGCGACGCTTTCATCAAGAAAGAACACTTAGTAGCGGTTTCTTTGATTTGGAAAAGGCCTATGACACAACATGGAAGTACGGAATACTAAATGACCTACACGATCTGGGTCTAAAAGGCCGACTGCCCTCGTTCATATCAAACTTCCTCTCAGACAGGGAATTCAAGGTACGAGTGGGCTCCACCCTCTCTGATATGCACGATCAAGAGATGGGTGTGCCCCAGGGCAGTATTTTATCCGTGACGCTCTTCAACATAAAAATTAATAGCATCACCAAGTGTCTGACTCCCGGTGTGGATTGCTCTCTATATGTTGATGACTTTTTAATATGTTACCGATCCAAGCACATGCATACAATTGAAAGACAATTGCAGCAAAATATCAAGAAGATTCAAAACTGGGCCAATACTAACGGTTTCAAATTCTCGAAATCAAAAACTGTATGTATGCATTTCTGTCAGTTACGAAGACATCATGATGGACCTAAACTCACGCTGGACGGAACACCTATTCCAGTTGTTGAGGAAGCAAAATTTTTAGGTATTGTCTTCGACAGAAAACTGACTTTTATTCCACACCTGAAGAATTTGAAAGCTAAATGCTTGAAATCTCTAGATTTACTTAAAGTAGTAGCGCACACTGACTGGGGTGCTGATAGGAAAGTCCTACTCAGTTTATACAGAACATTTATTCGCTCGAAACTAGACTATGGTTGCGTTGTCTATGGTTCAGCCAGGAAGTCCTATTTGAAGATGCTAGACCCAATTCATCATCAGGGAATAAGACTTGCCTTGGGAGCATTTAAGACATCCCCGTGTGAAAGCCTACTCGTTGAAGCGAACGAACCACCTTTATCACAACGTAGAGAAATGCTTTCCGCACAGTATGCTCTCAAATTAAGCTCAAACCCTCTGAACCCTGCTTTTTCGGCTGTTTTTGAACCCAAATATAAAACCTTATATGACAATAAACCAAACGTCACACCTACCTTTGGCATTAGAATATTACCATGCCTTGACAGTACCAAAATTGATCTTTCAAAAATTCTGAAAACGACCGTCTCCGAAACACCTCCCTGGCTACTTCAACAACCAAAGGTACTTTTCACGTTACACGATGGAAAAAAATCGGAGACAAACCCTTCCGTCTTCCACAACTGTTACCATGAACTAATCGCCCAATTTGAAAATTATACAAGAATATATACTGATGGATCAAAAGATGAGGAAAAGACTGCTGCAGCCTTCGTTAGTGGAAAACACACAACAAAAGTTCGCTTGCCAAATGGTACATCAATTTTTTCAGCAGAAATCAGAGCAATAGACCTTGCATTGCAATATATTGAAAGCAAGCGTATTTTAAATAGCATCATCTTCTCCGATTCACTATCAGTACTTCAGTCACTACATAATAGAAAACTGGAGAATCCATTATTAGCTAATGTTCTCCTGAAACATACTGAGCTGAGTACCTCCCACAATATAGTATACTGTTGGTTACCCAGCCATATTGGAATTAAAGGAAATGACAAAGCAGACTGCGCTGCTAAAATGGCCCTATCACTAGAACCATCTGATTTTAGTACACCGTATACTGATTTTAAACGTAGTATCAAAGACTGTTTACGTCAGAAATGGCAGGCATCATGGAATGATGCCGTGAATAACAAACTTCATGCCATCAAGCCAACCCTAGGAGAATGGACTCCTTCCTACAGAGCCGTCCGTAGGGAGGAGGTAGTCATTGCAAGAATTCGAATTGGTCATACTTATTTAACCCACTCCTACATACTAAAAGGAGAAGACCCACCAGAGTGCGTAGCTTGCAATGAACCATTCACCGTTAAGCACTTTATGTTGGAGTGTTTCGACCTCCAACCTACGCGTAATCATTATTACAATGTGCATGACATTAGGGAGCTCTTTGATACAGTTAGCATTCCTGATATTATAGACTTCCTGAAGGAGGTAAATATTTATCATAAGTTATAGCTTATATGCTATCACCTTGAACAGTTTTATGTGCTATATATACCGTCGTTAGATTTTAATTACCTTTCATCTGTTTTCGTTGTCATACATCATTTGCACTCCCCGTTGATCGGGAAACTTTATTTATTTATCACCGTTACCATTTTATCTTTTTACCTTCAACCGTCTGGTTTCGTACCGCTGGTCGATACGAAACCTTTTACCACTTTTAAATGATGAACGATATAACCTTTTGTATGGCGCAAAATAGCCTCATAGTGCTGGTGCGCCGTAAAAATTCAACTAACCAACCAACCATCTCCCCGATATCTGTTCTGTTTTATAAAAACGTACTATTACATAGTGTTATGTATATCTATATTTTGTGTTAAACTTTGTTCACTTAGAATGGATATATTACACAAGTAATTATTTTCATGATTGTAGATTAATAATTTAACATGATATTTGCACACAAGTTTACTTAGATTGGAATTCGAGACATTGGTTTTCCCCTTGAAAAAGAAGCATGACCTACCTGATCTTTGTCAAGTAGCTAACGAAAAAATGTAAATAGACAGACCTGAAATTGTCTGCAGATTTGACAGAAGATTTCATTGTACATGACCTAGGTCCAGGATATGAGTCAGATGACACTCCGTATAAAAGTTTGAAATAAAAATGATTGTTTCATTCCTATGGTAACGTCTACTTAGTGGAATCAGTCTTTTGGGTTTGTTCAATTATAATCTGAGATTATGTTTTAAACATTAATGATTGGAATTAAAAAGTGTTTATTGTCTTTTGGACTAAATAGTTATTTTGGGATTATTGTTCATTCATTCAAGGACATTCCGCATTATATGATTGCGATACGTCAAAGCTGCTGGTATATCATCTAATTTAAAGGCTATTGGCATATCAGAACATTCAATACTGCAATTTATTCGGAACATTCTATAATATTATGGACTGTGTAATGGAACTTTTAGAACTATTTGGGGTTTAGTTCAAAGAGCTGTAAGTGCTGTTAACATTTTCACTTTGTATTCTAGAGAAATAAAGTATTTGTTTGATTTAGCAGCCTTACTGGTTTCGCTTTTATCTTACTTGCTGTAAGACATTAGAGTCGTAATACATACTATCATACAAAGTAATTGATTCCTTTTTCAATATACGTTTTGTCTTGACGTGTTGAAATGTGTTAAAGTTAACCCCATCAAAGTTATCGCTTTTAAGCTTCAGAGCGTTATTATAGCACGATTTTTAAAGTACAATTAAATGTGCAACTTAGATATTTTAGTTTTCGCAAATAAGTAGATTTAGCAATACTTCCAGATAATACAATTTTGGGTTTACTTATACTTTAATCCCATCACTAAAAACATCTCAGCCAATAGCAGCTGTTGTATTATTTCTTAATTTCTTCAAGTATTTCATCCCCAAAATAATTAATTTTCCTTAACAATTTCATAAAGATATGATGCAAACAAAATTCCAAAATGTAAATATGCAAATAATTATAGAGACTTTCAGTGCTTAAATACAGTTTTTAAAATTCACCATACTTAGTACACCATTTTCAGAGGTTTCAACAGTCAAATCTCTATTTTTCAGTAGTCGTAAGTCCTGCCAAATAAAGTTTACGAAAATATATCTTTTGAAATATTATCAGGTCTGTTGGGTAAACCCAACATCGACTAATTAAGTTCAGAGTTAGTTCTTTGATTGCTGTTATTCTTCCTACAGGAGTCATTGTTCTTTTTGATCATTGATTAAGTAGTGATTGCGTTTCGAGATGCTGTTCAGTTATTTGTTGCAGATAGGGATAGCGATATGGTGTTGGTGATGTCACGGGTGATATTCCTTATACAGATATTCATATTCATTTATTGCAACAATTTTATTAATGCAATGGATATGTTGTTGTTTTGTTTGTTTCAACATAGTAATTTATACCAAGCTGCTTGAATGTCACAAAAAGGCAAATCACTTTCTGTATTACATTAAAATATATTTCATTTTAATGTTGATTTCTCTTCACACATAGTAAAAACGTGGAAATGTCATTGCATACACTTACTCTTCATTGCTTCTCATTCATTCAGTCTGATAGTCCTTATATCTATATCATTGATTAACATCAATGTTTTCATTTCTACTTTCTTTTAATTTCAGTACAGTTTTATGAAACTCCTATATATATTTCAGACGTAGGCTTAGTATGTACGTAAATGCTGCCATTATAAATGTGTGTGTGTGTGTGTGTATGTGCGTGCTATTACCAGATTCCGTTGTATCATTAGCCTCATTGTGTTTTCATATCAAGAAACGCTCGATGGAGATTGGTAACTGAGATTTCGTCTTCATCAATAACATCGCAAGGAAAGGAATCTTTTCTGTTTGAGCAATTGGATGTAATAACGGAGTGTGCATACCTTTAGACTCTAACAACTTATTTTGAAACGTTCCTGGTTCTTACAAGTTTTGGTTGTGGGAACGTTCATATTTTTCTCAGTCTGGGTGAAGACATAGGGCTGAATAGCATGCATTATTTAATTTCCCAGTGAAGAAAGTGGTGAGGGGCGTGTGAAAAACACGCGAATTCTTATGCTGATGTAACAACTCTACAATGAAAGGGCAAGTGGACAAAGTGAATGTTTGCTTACTCGGCTTTAAATGTTAATCAGAGTGGAGAAAGAAGACCTGATGTGACTCTTACTAACCTCTATTATTAGCTGTGTTGGTTGTATAAATTAGAACTATTATATTTGTCTTTTTCGAAACATTTCGATAATAGCAGATTATTTCTGGTATGCCTACTTCCCGCTACCGCACCGTAGTAATTCCAATGTGACTGTGGGAACACTTCAGCCCTCATACCCCTTTATTTAAGTGGAAATAATTTAATTTTAAATGAAGGACAGCTATACTTTCTTTGAAATGTAAATGATGCACTCCACTCTCAAAATAAAATCATTATTTTAGAATAAAATGTGTGTGTGTATCTGTGTGTGTGTGTGTGTCTGCAGAGTACGATTTATGTAATCTCCTATCATTTATTTTATCAACACTACCAATGTTAGACATGAGTAGGCACACTACTTACTTTTTATAGTTTTGGGTATGATTTTCAAGTACGATTTGCCATTGTGTAGCGTGATACAAATAGAGTTTAATCACACTGCCTACTCGTTATTTTAAGGCAAGTGGGAATATCTTTAACTTTTCTCCACACAGGTAACATTCATTTCACAAATCTATCTACACATATACAAGAATAGTAGGTACCGCTGATATTACTACTGATACACAATGTGTTTACACATTGATTCTTCCCCTGCATCTATTATTGATTCGTATATAAAATTGGAGAGTCAAAGTAGGTATGTGTACAAATCAACTGAATTATCATTATCAATTTTGTCATCATCATTATGGTTCTTCATATTCAACGAGATGCTCCTTTATTTCACTATTGGTTTAATATTATGTCTATCAACACTGTCAGCACTCACATTACTGAAGTGAAAAGAACTCATTTATTACACATAAGTGTATATTGAATTCTTCCTTATAGCAACATGTGTGCGTTGTTCACTACAGAGCACTACCCTGTTCATCATACTGAACTACCTTGTTCACTCTAGTCCACTGCCTTTTTCACTGTTGTGCATTAAATTGCGAATGGGAGTTCACTGTGGTGTATAGAATTAGTGAACTGCCTGTACACCGCTAGTACACTCCTAGTGCACGGTTGCATAACGTTTCTTTGTGGCGCGACTATGGCTCCAAAATACGAAAGGCTACCAATATTTCTATATATTCACAGTCATAAGTCAGAATCTAAATCCTACTGAGGGAGAAAAGTATCACGCTGAGACTCCAAATCTCAATATATATTGCGTCAGACATGCTGTTATTTCATTATTATTCTCATGGAGAAAATTATTAACAGTGTCAGTGCACATGCCAAAGTCAAGCTTCATGTCAGAAACAGAAATGGGAATTAAGCAACACCCCGTCTCTTGCATAAAGCAAGACTCTACAAGCACTGCAAGAAATTCTTTCTTACAACTATTGAAGCAATTTAGGGAAGGTCTTACTGCTAAAAGTTGAAATTTAGCAGGTAGACAGTATCTATGTTTAGAAAGGTTTGGCTTGAAGTATTGACTGCCATAACCGATGTTTAGAAATAGACGTATGTTTGCATTTTGTTTTAGCCGTATGGTCTTTAGATTGACCATGGTCACCAGGTCATAATGTGTTCGATACCGATAGCACCTTTCTCTGCAACACTTTTCTGTTTATTTTTTAATATTAAAACTACTTTCAGGTGAAATGTTTAATTATTGTATTAATTCTGTTTTAATTTTGCCGTATTTTAATGCATGACATGTATTCTCTCAAGTATCCCTATAATCTTATGATATGAATCGTGTTTAAGAAACATATCGACAATAATAATCGTTTTCAAACCGTATTCACTTGGATAATTTGGCAAAGGAAAGAAGCAAGTATCGAAGGTTACGGGTTTAGTCACGTGAGGACATATGGATAGAGCTGACATTGTTTATTGAGTTAGACACCAGCCCAGGAGGCTATACAAGTCTAATTACAAGATTGTGCAGAGACAAACACTTGAAGAAAACGTATTTCAGAGCATTGGATTCCATCCACAGAATTAACACTGAGGTAATGACGCATACACCTGCATCATATCATCTAACTCCAACGGAAAATACTAAGTTTCGCGTTTATGATGTCGGGTCCAGGAACAAATTCATAATTAAAAGCCTTTACAACCTATCAACGTAGTTTTACACTCTGGCGTTGAGCAAATGTGGCAAAAGTATTAATCTGTTAAATTATTACAAAGCATTATTCTGTTAAATTATTACAAAGTATTAATGTGTTAAATTATTACAAAGTATTAATTTGTTAAAGTATTACAAAGTATTAATGCTTTAAATTATTACAATATACTGTGGAGCATAGTCAAGCATGAGAAGTCATAGCCAGGATAAGGGTTCTGAAGATGGAAGCAAGAAAGCCTTGTTAAGACTAAGAATTTTCCTTTCAATGTGTATGTTAATGATAATAAAGATGATACAAAGTCGCTTATTTCATTACTACCGTACCTTTTATGCACATTGCTTTGTCGACATAAATCGATAAGAGATATAAGGGTGTAAGATTGTAACTTGCAAAAGCCGATAAATGAATCTCCATCGTTTTTTTCTTCTGCACAATTAATTAACTGCTCGCTCTTTTTAAATGAAAAAGTTAGCAAAACAATGATTATAAATAATGGTCATTGTAAAAGAAAAACGAACTAAATGCTCGGTTCAACTAGCACAGAAAATAGCAATCATACTTTGGTTACCAATTAAATAATTTAGTGAAAATGTATCAACAATAACGAATTTGTTAGACTACCAAGACCTATGCCATCTGTATTTCTAATTAACAGGTCTTACCCTGGCCTATGGTTCTCAAAAGGGTCGGTACTGGCATCCAGCAATTTTGAGACCCATAGTTATTTCGACAGTCTTTATGAAGGCTCAAATATTTTGTACAGATAGAGAAAAATAACGAAAGAGACGGAGACACTGATAACGATTGATAACGAAGCAAATATTCAAAACGTTTCCTAATGTTTCCAGCTAAACAAGCTCTTACTCAGTGAAAAAGAGCTTAAACACATTAACCAAATACAAAAGACAGATAACATAGATGAAATATTACTAGGCCTATTAAAATAAACAGTTTTAGTAAGGAACTTAAGTCTGCTGTAAAACATCCATCATGGCAGTAATCTCTGACAAGGAGAAAGTGAGGAATTTATATTGCGGTATTGTATTCGATAGTATTGGATTAAAATTATTGCAATTTTCAATAGGGTATTTCCATTATTTGATGCTTTAATTATAATAGTCTATACAGTACATTTATTATTGTATGCAATTTTTACAATAGTCAATATCGGCTGTTCAGTTCGTGAGGTAATATATCTGCTTAGGCAGGTAACCCATTCATTTGTTATTAGAATTTGCATAAAAGCTTTAGATATAAAATTATTCAACATCCTAATAAAACATGAAATTTGCGCAAGATATTACATTAGCATATTTCAACCGAATACATTTTTCCAGTAATTCATTGGTATATGCATTTTCGAAGAGAAAATGGCAGTCAGCTTTTAGAAGTGTCCAAAGTTTACATTTATATTTTCAGTGCAAGTCTTATTTGGTCTATTCGATCTACCATTTTTATTTCCAATCAATGTGATGAGATTCTTAATTTAATTAACTCGGTTCCTTTTGCTTTTGGAAGCTAATATCTTCTATATATGAAAGTTAGTAAACAAATAAGCAAATGTCGCTTGATGAAAATTAACATACCAATTTTGAATAAAACCATCTCACAGCCTTTATTTTCCAATAGATGAAAAATAAATTTTATCATCTACACCGTACAGATGTCAAGTTGCAAAAAAGAACAGACTAGATAATGACAATCTGAATATGTTTTCTTATTGATATATTATTATCATAAATTATCTTACAGTAACGGATAAAATTCTACCTACTTAACTCATTGTGCGTGCTATGGCATATTATTCCAAGTAATCTATTAATGAACTGCAAGTGTAACCTTGCAATATAAATACAGCTTGCAAATCCTCATTTTTTTCTGTTTTGTTTTAAATTTAACTAAGAAGTAGCAAGATTAGTCAATGCAAACCCAGAGAAATATTAGTGAAAGTTTTTAAAAGTATTTATTATAAATTTCTCTTTGCGCCGCACAAGAAAGAGTATTTTGAGTTTGAAAATAATAGCCATCAAACGTAAATCCAATACCAAATGATAAACAGCTATACAGCCTCTATCTACGTCTTGGCAACGACAGATATACTTTAGCATTGCCAAAATATTATTTATTTCTTTTTGAGTTATTTATCGATAATTTCCATCTCTCACAGTTGTTACGATGTTGTCATAAACTAAGTAATAGAAAAAAACAAAATCAGCACATGATCTGAAACTTTACAAAGTATTTAAATTACCAAAGTCATAAATGAAAATGTGAGAGGAAATTACTGTGCTGCGATGTGAATCCAGAATAATGCTGATAACATTTTATGAAAGTCCTAAATGAATGAAAAGTTTTGTATACATTTCAAAACCGGAAATGTACTAGTCTGCCAAGAATCGTGACATTGTCAAGATGGTGCGGTCCTGAATACTTTCGAATAATTAACAGCAGTTCCAAAATAATGTTATCGTCCAAATAATGAGCACTTTATATTTCCACTGAAGAGTCCAAACAAATGTTTTTCCTCTCGAATAATATCTAAGTACAACATAAAACACGTCTCAAGACTTACAACCTGAACACAAGATATGAGAATGACTCTAACATCGTAATGAATCCGATTACTTAGTTCTCTCCTTATATACAATTAATATTACGACTCTTATTTCTCAATATTCTCCACGTGACAGGTGACTTTATTCATTTTGCGTCGAACTTGACTAATCATATGTCCTAGACCATCCAATGGGGCGTTACTCAATTCATCTGGACAAGCCGAAATCCCATTAGCCAATGGGAAATGAAACAAAAGGCGCCATTAATTATTACTATTATAGATGCTATATTATATTGTTATGCTGTTAACACGCTCATGTCGCATAAGCAATATTTAACTAAAGATAGTCTGTACAATTTACAGTCTTGAATAAAATGGTACCAATTAGATAAAATCATCTACCATGAGCTACAAAAATATAGATATAAATAACACAGTACAATTGTAAGGACTTGAAGCAACTGTTGAATCAGAACATGTTTAAAATATCACCAGTGTTCATTAAGAAAACACAAACCAAATGTATCACTTATTTATATGCGATAAACATCATTAAGGCATTATTAATCTACCAGATCATTAATATTGCAAATAGATATGAAAACAAATATTCCCATCGACGTATACCTAAAATGCATGATATTCTGCAGTAAATGAATTCTGATTCTTGGCTTTTGACTATATGTTTATACATATATTTTGACTGACTTAGCCTAATTGACTTGCACCATAGTTTATCTCCAGCATAAGATTGGGAACAAATCAGTTTATCTGATATTTCCTTTTTTTGGCTTATGTCGTATTTAATACAAAATTAGTGTAATGCCCTCTTTACCCGTCATAGTCAGCTCATCAGCTTCCGGAGCACGAACTTGCTGAATTGTATATTTTGTTCTAGCAAATACGTTATATGGAATAACATTAGTCAGTTTGAGTACAAAACCCTTAGCATAAAAATTGGAATAAAAGGTAATTATGGCTGAGCAAATTTAATGCTTTTATGTTTCAAATTTTATCACTGTATCGTTGTATTGGCCCATAAGCCGACGAGTTGACAAAAGGCACACTATGACGCTAAGTGATATCGCGAATTTGTAAAATTGTTTATGGTATAATAAAGAAATGCATTGGATTTAGGAATTTTTGCTGGAGACAATTTTTCTTAGCACTCAGATTGTCACAAACTTTACCATCGCTATTAAATTGGAACCCGAGAACTCGAAAACTTTGCACCTTAGCTGTGCCTAATTTACGACTCAAGGGGTGCAGGTTTAAATCCTTCCATCGGGCCAGCCTGGGTCAATTATCGTAGTCTGATGATGGGCAAGGTACTTTACTCCAACGGCCGCGATATTAAATGCTAAATAATCTACATCCCTCTCCCCAAAAAAGGAAATCCTAAACAGTTTTAAGTTAGCAATAAATAAAATACCTTATTGCTTTTGATTGCAGAGATGTATATGTTGTTATAATACACATTTTAGTCATGTGGTTATTAGAGCTAGTCTCACTGAAATTAGAAAGACAATACCGCTGCACCTCACCAGATTGATTAATTAGTTAATATATTTTCCTCCGTTTCCTACAGTAATAGTTGTATTTGCATACATTAAATCCTTAAGGGTATTACAAAAGCTATGTCTGGATTTGGCAAACTGAGGCACACATGATCAATAACTTGATATTTACCTCCCGCAGAGGCTTTATGAATATAAAGCAATACAGAATGGTTTTAATATTTTGTCAGCGTCAATTAATCACAGTCTAGCAGTCTTAGAAAAAGCAAAGATAGAGAAGGTTGTGAAAACTACTGTTATTCTTTTGGTGTGGGAGAGAGTAGCATTACAGTTTGTACCAGATATTAGAGCTGTGCGGAAAAAACATATTTCGAAAATTGTAATTCTTATCAAGAAGACCAATATTTGAGCAACATACGAGCATGTTAATCTGTAAATCTGTTAATCTGTAAACAGAATGCTTTTCCATATATGATGGCTATTAACAATACTCCAGTTTCCCTGTACAGACAACGCATCAGGAACAGGAAATAATAATATACAGTCATTGATAGACCTGAAAATAGTAGTAATATTTATGTTGAAGTTAAGAAATCTCTTTAACCATCACGATTGCGTAAGAATCACTAGTTTCCATCGCGTGTTGCTTAAGACACCATTATGCAAGAATTGGTACTTTAAAAACTCTTTCGTATTAATGAATTCAAAATATAGAAAAAGATTTTCATAGTTCTGTGACCCATAAGGAAATTCATGTATACTGGATTACATACAACATTGTCTCACACTTGGTTGCTGCTAGTTCATGTTTACGTATACCTCACAACAACATCTGTTAGTCACCATTGCAAGTTGGCTTGCATTTACATATTGATTCATTAAAAAATCATGAGACTTAAGACAGTCTGAAGTTTGCTTTAGTCAGACACGTTTGTGTCTATTATCAATTATGAAACATCATTGCACGGCAATCTTCACAAAAATATCAAGGATATATGAATAGTGAAGCATTGCTTTTCTTTTTTCAACAGACAACATTTATACAGAAAAGCACCAAAAAGATTGCAATACATATGTACATAATCATCAATGTGCTCAAGCATCATATAATACAATATAATCGCATGTTTACTTCGATATTTATTACTTAAAGACGCTCTAATTGCTCGATAAATGAAGGACATATTTAATGTTTACATCCAGTTGTAGGATGTATTATTCCAATAAACCATCATACGAAACCAAGCATAAATTGAAAAAT
The DNA here is from genome assembly GCA_016617855.1 of Megalonaias nervosa. Classification (NCBI taxonomy): domain Eukaryota; kingdom Metazoa; phylum Mollusca; class Bivalvia; order Unionida; family Unionidae; genus Megalonaias; species Megalonaias nervosa. The sequence goes on along the minus strand of JAECUM010013132.1, from coordinate 538 downwards.
GAAAAAGACAAATTTCTCATCCTCACACAACTGATGCGCAAGCAAACTGCATTGTCACTCCGTCCAGACAAAAATGTTGTACTTGTGTTTTCTATTACTCGTCATGTTTCTAGACGAATGAATCAACAACACTCCAAAAATGTTCAGGGCAACAGAATGAGCTACACGCAGAAAATTACGCAGTGTTTGTAGAATATTGTATATTGTGTTAGATTGATAAGCAGTATAAAGTATTAGGGTACTAATTTCATTTTGCAAAGTAAAAAGGTACTTCCTTATTGATTGATGTGCTCCAGCTTCATACAAGAAAGGTTTTACTATGACAGGACAACGGTAAACACGACACGAACTATGTAAATTAAACGATATAAACGTCATTCCGATCTTTTTTACTTATGTCGGCACGTCCTAATCATGGAAGTGGGATGGTGTCCGCTGGAAACTTAAAAACGAAAATCTTAAAGAAAAATCGATTATTTAAACATAAAATTTTAATAGTTTGCATAAATAATTAATGATATTGACTTTAGATTATGAA
>JAECUM010013131.1:0-15352 GCA_016617855.1 Megalonaias nervosa | reverse complement strand
TGAATGAATATGCCGATATTTTGTATACTCTCATATTTGGTTTGTTGAAATGCTAATTTTGCCACATTTAATATCTTTAAAATACGCATATTTCCATATACATATCATCCCGATATATACACAGATCACAGACATACCCATACACGCACATGTTTCCAAAAACTGGTCGGCCTGGTGTCAGGATAATGTGACTGGGTGGAACATGATACTACATGTCTGCGGCATGATGCCCCAGTGCTAGACATCACTATAAACTGCCATACTGTAGACATTGTAGAGATATCACTGGAAAATTGTTAAAGCTACGTTATAAGTCCAAGTCACACACACACACACACACACACACACACACACACACACACACACACACACACTCCAAGAAAATAATTTATTACTCTGTTAACTGTTTGTACAATGACCATCCATTGTTAAACCGTTCCCATATACAGCTTCTACAAGCGTTATATTTTTTTCTGCATTGAAGTTAAAAGCAGCAATCTGACTGAACTGCGACAAACTTGGTTTGTCTCTGTTAAATGTACATTTATGACTGTATTGTTAAGCTTATAGACATAACAGATTAATTACATCATCGGCATGTGTTTTATTTTTGATTCCAAGATAGTATTTATTTTTGTGAATTTCTAAATTATTTTTGTGACTACATTTATATTTTGTCAATTGTAAAATATAATTTATTAAAATTTTAATTATGTGACAATCCCAAAACTTATGAGATATTGTCTCTGCATGTAACATGCAAAAGGGCAGAGCTCGTCTGTGATAATTCTTATTCGCTTGAGAAATGCATTCCTAAGTAGTGAAGGGGGATACTTTAGCGACAATGGGAAGTGGCATTACAAGACCTCACCCCCCCCGCCCCGGGACGGTTTGGCGACAAGATTTGTAGCGACAAGGGGAATGAGCATTGCAAGACCTCTGGGACACTATAGCGACAAAAGACTGGGACTAAATAGCGACTAAAGGTTGGGACTTTATACAGACAAGGGAATGGATTGAGTTTGAATAGGGTACATAGGCGGGGCGGGTAAACAAAGACACACACACACACACACACACACACACACACACACACACACACACACACACATGGCAAGAAAGAGAGAGAGTAGACATCTTTTCGAGGCATATGAGTGGCCCCGAAAAAAGCCATTTAGCTTTCTTCTACTTTCTCTCCTCCCATCTTCTTCTCCACCAGCACCTCATCTTCTACAGCACATTTTTTTCTTCTTCTTTTTCTCATACTTCCATCTATTTTTAGCTACAACTTGTGGGAAATTCCTTTGGAAAAGCCCACTATCTATTTATAGCCTCAGCTTGTGTGACGTTCCTGTTTAAAAACTAGTATCTATTTAAAGCTACAACCTGTGGAAAACCCAAGTCTATATTTATAGTCTCAAACTTTCCAGCTTCAATGAGGTCACTGTGCTCAACACTAAGGGAATAATGGCAACAGTGTTGCAAGTGGCTGACCTGAATACAAGCTACTGTAGGTAGGTAAGGGACATGAATTTGATAGGGATAAAGGGAGTTTTATAGGGACAAGCAAAGACCAAAACACACACAGACAAACAAACGTACGCGCACACATACAAACACACAAATACAAACACCAACAAACGTATGAACACACATAAAAACAAACAAATACACAGGAGGGAAGAAAAAACCAATTATCTACTATCCACACAGAACGAGAAGAAAATAACCCCATATCTACTATCCACACAGAAGTGAATAAGATAACCTATTATATACTATCCACATAGGTACGTGCGCACACACACACACACACACACACACAAACACACAAACACACAAACGTACGAGCACGCATACAAACACACAAATACAAACACCAACAAACGTACGAGCTCGCATAAAATCACACAAACACACACACACACACCAATGAACGTAGGTGTACGCAAAAAACACACAAATATACAGACAAACAAACGTACGAGCACGCATACAAACACACAAATACACACACACCAACGAACGTAGGCGTACGCATAAGAACACACAAATATACACACCAACAAACGTACGAGCACGCATACAAACACACAAATACACACACAACATTTTTTTTATTGGCTCTCAATTATCGCACGAGTCAAGTGGTGAACTTTGGCGTGCTGAAAGAAGCCTTGCAGTCTGGAGAGAATCGAAATTTTAGAGTGACCACTTACGAACCGCACAAGGTTGTACGTTTACCCACACACCAAATCGTCAATCAGCCCTTGGAAAAAGTCTATCTAATCGTGTACCAGAAGCGAGTACGGCTTCCCAACCACGTCACATTACCGTACGGATACGCTGATATTGGTCAGCATATAAAGCGGGACAACGTCCAAAACCGATAGTTCATTGTGACTACCAACACCAAGCGAGAAAGATGAATGCTAACAAACAGACCACACCATTCAAGTTCGGTGATTCTCAAGTGGAGTGCGATGCTGTACCTTGCGATGGCAGGGATGCCGTACGCTGTGACCTCAGTAATTCAGTACCACTAAATGGCAACTTTGCTATGACTACTACTACTGTACCTATCATGGAAAGTGATACTGTGCGTGTCAAACCTGACGGATGCGAAAGCGATGCCACTCGTTATCGTACACCTTTTCACTTTACTGGTTTTCATTGTCAATGTGATCCTCCACGCGAAACCATGCGGCTACCACCCTACGGATGTCATCCATGCCTGAGCAAACTCCTGCCGATTTCACCGTACCCTCATCGAAATGAACCTGTGAAAGACGAATATTCGTTCCCTGTGTGATTGCCTGAATACTGCGACTTTGAAAGTCGATTCCAAACCTTCCAAGGAAATTGCCAAAATATCTGGGAGGACCTACCCCCGAAGAATTAGCCAGAGCCGGATTTATCTATTTGGGCGAAGGGGATAAAGTTAAGTGCTTCAATTGCATTGTGTCACTTCACCAGTGGGAGCAGAAAGATTCCGCTTACCTGGAACATGCTCGATGGTCTTCACACTGTCACTACCTACCTTTAATGGGACCTTAGTCATTGAAGTGGCATACCATGTCGTTTAAGAAACCAGCTTGGCTAGGAGTCAAACGTTGGACAACATCTGGACAAGTATTTAAACCACATTTAAAAAATAATATTCAAAGATTACCAAACGAATTGCAAGAGAAGATCTACAAGGAGGTTTGGCAGGTACTTGCCAGAGCAAAATCTCAATTGGTGATTGAGGAACTTTTATGTCGAGAAATTCACAAGAGGAAATTGACAAAAGTCAACAAACAAGTCAGATTTCTCTGGATCAAGTATGCGTTCATCCGATTATTGCGCTTTAGACCATTTACATTAAAAGATTTTAATGACATTCTTTACCGTTTTCTGGAATGGCAGTGTCCAGAAATTGCTCACTATGTCCGTCACTAGGAGAAGTTTTTGAATAAAATAAGGACGATTAGAAGTGACCCAACATGGGTATAAATACTGCTGACATGGTCATGGATACTTTAGAAGAGAACATTCGTGGTTTGCCTGTGGAGTTGAGAGAACGTATTTACCGAGAGTTGGTCAAAATACAAGTGAAACGCAAAGAATAATTGCATCCGTTACGTCACCGATGTTTGAACCACTGGTACCTAAATACCATAAGAGGACTGATTCATGTGAAAGCGTTCCAGTGGTCAGACATTGTTCAACTAAACGATCACCAGAAAACTTTGGTTCCTACTCATCTTACTGCTTACAGGCTAGCCATACAACACCGAATTCCTGAGGAAGAGTTAGAGGGTTACCAAAATCTTTTACACAGACTAATCTTGTTTCAAGAGGAAACGTCTGTGCGGCATGTGTCGTGTGAGTTAGTGACTAAATATTTTGGATACGTCGACGGAGTACGACCGCTTCTGTGCAAAAAGTACATTTATTACCTCCGACTAAAAAAGAGGGTATAAAAACTGACTACCATGCCACGAACTTTATCATTCGTGATACAACAGATTCCGTGGAATGAAATCAATGACACTATTCAAACGGTGGAGGATTATCAACATTTATTACGAGAAAATGTCCATTGAATTGGGGTCGACGTGTGGTTTGTGTCTTAGTGACTTCCTTTCTGGAATTTCGTTTACCAGCCGATTCCTTGTGGACTCTACGAACAGCACATACCACCCAAAACATGAAAGTGGTCCCTTTAAATGTACACGAGAGATTCATTCTGTTTAAAGCCTTCCGCTTTCATCTTCACACTTCTCGAACTCTACGGGAAAACAAGGTTAGTCAACTTTTAGGTACTGAAGATGTTTACTACGATGTGTGTGTAGCTTGTGACTTACACCCTCACTGGAAAGATGTACTTGACTGGAAAAGTTTGGGCTTCGAGGCTTGGACAAAAGAAGTGGCACACTATACCCAAGATTTGTGATCCTAAATTCAAACGTTCAGTGAAAAAGTAACTTTTAAACCTGTGTTAGTGCCAGTGCCAGAAGAAGAACCCGTCACCGAGGAAAACCAATCTCTTCAGGACAGGACCGTCATCGACATCCCCGAAAGATCATTCTGGGAGGACCCCTGTGTGACTGTGCCCAGTGTAGAGACTCTAAGAACATTGCACACTGTCCCTAGGACACCACACGTTCGTCACCAAAAATGTTGTACAGAGACTTGTTTATATTCCACTTTGATCGTTTTGATGTGTATTTTATCCATGTACTTAACCATTTGGCTTTTATGTATTTTTGTCTTTCGTGTTGTTCACATTTAAAGGTTGCAATACACGTGTCCTAAAAAAGTATAAAAACTCTTGTGTTGTCTGTCTTCGTGTCAAAACTGACATTCCCTACACCATGGCTCCCTTTGCTGTCTCTGCTCCCTCTTCCTTCACTTTCAAAGTCATCGACGAAAACTTAGATCGTGCCAGTTGGGAGGCCTTGTATCTTCGCAATCCCTTTAATATGTTAATTGCTGGACCCAGCGGTTCAGGCAAAACCGAATTTGTCAAACGTTTGATCGAACATAAACATCATTTGATCGATCGTTCACCTCAACGGATCGTGTGTTGTTACAAAGAGTGGCAATCGGCGTACAGCCTCCTGCGAGAAAGTCAAGGCTATTCCATCGCGTTTGTGGAAGGCATTCCTGGCGAAGACGACGGGATCGTGTCTGACCCCAGTCAAACACATCTGGTCATCTTCGACGACATGTTAGGAGAGAGGAAGAAGAAATTAAACTGTGGTTTACGCGCAAAGGGCATCATCGTAATGCCAGTGTCATTTACATCATCTAAAATTTTATTTCAACAAAGTAAAGCCCATAGCACCATCAGTCTCAATGCTCTTTACGTAGTCTTGTTTAAAAGTCCTAGAGATAAATCGCAAGTGCAAGTGTTAGCCAAACAGTTAGGAACGCCTTGGGTGACTCAGGCGTACGACGATGCCACTCAAACTTCACATGCCTATTTATTCGTGGATCTAAGACCCACCCACCCCACCCCGATTATTTGCGATTTCGTACTCATCTGTTTCACCATTGGTGCCAAGGCGGAGGGCCTGTCGTCTACGCGTCCCCGTCGACTTAACAACAACAAAAAAAAAATCTATAAAAACCTCGGTCACTTTGGGTCTGTCTCACACAGTGTCAACATGACGTCCTTTCAGTTTCATCTTCCCGTCAAATTGATTCGTGCCTTGTACGGCATCAGTCGCGAAAAAACCACAAATACGTGCTCGTGTCTTAGAAGCCAGTCTCAGAGAAGTCTTACGATGGTTTACGGTGACAGCACGTCAATTACTGCAAGGCATTATTCATATTCCACATCAAACCAAACGCTTTTTTGAGAGAATCAAAGTAGCCTTGATGCAACTGCCAGATCCTTACATCGACGCTCAAACCAAAAAGCAAATCATTTTGAAACCTGGAGGTAGCGGTTCTCTAGGAGGTGTCATCATTCGCTCCCTCTTAAATTGGTATCCTAATTTCCCCAAACTCCTCCCCCCCCAAAAAAAAAAGCCACTCCCCGACCCAAAGGTACCGAGAAGAAGAAAAAGAGCTGCAGTGTCAAGACCAGGTCACAACCACAGAGAAAGAAAAGTCCCCTGAAAACAGCTTCTACTCGCAAGAGAGGTACTGTGGCCAGTACGCAACCATACATCCCCAAGCCACGTCCTGCAGCGACGGTAACCGCGTCTCCTGTATCCTCAGCTTCTTCCACTTCTCCGATGCTGGTGATGCCTGCCAAACCCGATTTGACACGCATCTTTCTTAATTTGATGAAAAATTGGAAACCCATGTCTCCAAAAACTTCTCCTCCAGCGGTGAAACTCTCCTCCTCTTTAGCTGCAGTGGCGATACCGTGTGCGAATGTTGTCTGAATGTCTTGAAAGGAATGATACCCTTGTCTAAACACTAGAAAGAATGCTTAGCTAAGCATCGACACGTTCTTCGCCAAATGGTCCAAAAGAAAATACCCATCCGTCAAAAGAAAAAGATGTTGGTACAACACGGAGGAATGTTACCCTTGTTGCCCATGTTGTTAGCACCCTTGCTGAAAGAAGTATTGGGAACAACGGTCATGGTACTCATGCAGGGAGCTGCTTCACAAAGAATGGGTCTAAGATAAAAAGATCCAAGAAGATAAAAGGGCCTTTGGGTTCCAGAAATCTCGTGACCACTGAAATCTGATGGAAGGAAGAAAACTGGCTTTAGAGCCTTACAAACGATGGATGGAATACCATCGTTAGCAAGAACAACGGACCCCACATTTACCTCCCAATCCTCATTTGACCGAAATGGCCCAGTTACAACACGAATTGCAATCGTTAATGATCGCAGTGATTTGTCAGAAACGGAAAAATCGCAACGGTACGGTCAAGTGTTGCAACGACTGCAAATTTTTCACCAGAAAGCTTTAGACGAAACAGCACATCCAACTCTGAAAGATTTTAAGGCCCTGATGAAACGTCCATCACCACCACTACCACCAATACTACCACCAGCGGTCAAGACAGATACAGCCCCACAGATGCGTGAGGAAGAAGAGGTACAAGAAGTTATTCAAACACCGTCAGCAGCTCCGATCCCTAGTAAGATTGCAGCGTCCTTGTTGACCCCTTCCCCTACACCGCAACGAGAAGAACTTAAAGCTGGGGTTAAAAAGATGATGTCCACTCCTCCTTCGACAGAACACAAAAAGAAAGAAGGGAAAGCAGAAGTGAAAAAAGAAAAGAAGACCAAAGCCATCTCATTACCGCCACCACCATCACCACAACCTTCGACTTCTGTTCCCGTGGCACATTTCTAAACCACCCCCTCGTTCCATCCAGAGTAGCATCATCGAAGAGTGGATGATTTATTAAAAAATGAAGAATGTGTTAGCCAGCATTTACTACGATCCATCCCATCCTGCGGGTTACTACGGAGTTCAGATATTGTATCGTGCTGCCAAAACTCGACTGAAAAGTGTCTGTTTACCTCAAGTGCAACGATGGTTACAAGAACAAGCCACGTACACCTTGCACAAACCCATTCGACGAAAATTTTCCAGAAGTCCCACCCGAGTGGAGGGAATCGATCATCAATGGCAAGCCGATTTAGCCGATGTCTCTCATTTGGCCACCTTCAAACGTGGCTAGAAATATTTGTTTTGTGTCATCGACGTCTTTTCTAAATTTGCTTGGGTCGTACCATTGACTTCCAAGTCGAGCAGTGAGTTAGTGCGAGCCCTCAAACTGGTGTTGAAACAAAGCGGTCGTCACCCTCTTCGATGGCAAACAAAGGCACCAAATTTCTGAACCAAGCTTTCCAAAAAGAATTGAAGAAACGAGACATTCATTTTTTCACCGAGAAGCCCGAAACCGAAACCAGCATTGTGGATCGTTTTCAACGCACCTTGAAAGAACGCATGTGGAAATATTTTACTCATCAACACGCTCTCAAGTACATCGACGTCTTACCGCACCTAGTCCAAGCGTACAACCAATCTTACCATCGGAGCATCGGACGTGCCCCCCCCCCCCAGAAGTGACTCCCGACAACGAAGTGACCGTCTTTGAGAGTCTGTTTGGTACATCCCCGACGGTGGATGTCATCAAGAAAGGTGGAGTGTTGACGGTAGGATATTGGGTGCGCATTGGGAAAACCAAACGCACTTTCGACAAAGGTTACTTACCCAACTGGACCACCGAATTGTTTCTTGTGACTGGACGAGTGCCTTCCCGTCATCCTCCCGTCGATAAATTGGAAGACATGAACGGGGAAGTGTTAAAAGGAACGTTTTACTTGCCCGAGTTACAACGCGTGACCAAAAAAGAAGATGAAGTGTACGACATCGAAAGCATTCTCAATCGAAGAATCCGTAAAGTGGGAAAACGTCGTGTCAAAGAGGTCAAAGTACATTGGAAAGGATATCCGTCGCGTTTTGACTCTTGAATTGACGCTTCGCAAGTCATCGAGTATAAAAAGAAGTGACCATCATGCCCTTCAACACAGCCTCAACTACCACAGTGACCACTCCTTCACCCAGTTCTTCTGTGCAAGATCTACAAAAGCAACCCTTGTGGGTGTGGTGCGAAGAACGTGTGCCTAAAACGCAAATCGTCTTTTTCTGCCAAATCTTTGTGGCGTATTGCGTCATCGGTGCTGACATTGCCAATTTGAGTTTGCAACAAAGAGACAAACAATTGTTGACCATTTTACTCAGCAGTTGCATCGGTTACCTTACTCCCAATCCTTCCCTGAAATATTCCTCTAACGGTAACAACGGGAGCCTTGAGTCCAACGTCATTCATCCTCCGAACAGTCACAATAACAATCACAATCCTCTTTTACACACTCCTTTGACATCCAGCGACTCCTCGGACACTAGAACTCTGGAATTATGAATAACCAATTTTACTTAACGTTACCCAGTGACAGTTTCATGGAGGTGTTTCCCAACAACACCTTGTGCTGTTTCACGGCCAAATTACCTCAAGCCATCCAATTCGATCACGAAGCCCATTGGGAAGTGGCTTTAGCGGAAATGATTCACACTACACAAATCAAACACATCATTGAATATCAAAACACTTTTACGGTCGAAGTTCATGACGAGCAAGTGCAACAAAACTTGGATGAACGCGTCACTGTAGGTGACTCTATGAAAACACAAGACCCCAAAACTATACGGGCCACCTATCGGTTGATAATTCCCCCAGGCTATTATTTTAGCGCCCAACATTTGGTTAACACGATTACTACTAAGTTCAATGCCGTGTTTGGCAAAGCCTTGGAGAAAACCAAACGAAGTGTAACGATCGAGTGCCAGAAAATAGCTCGTCGCCTACTGATGAAATTTTCAGAGTACAAGGTGTTGGCCATTACATTTTGTCCTGAATTGTATGACATTTTGGGTGGAGACCGCAAGTTGATCAAGATTAAAAACGAAATACAAGCCATTACCGGCAACTTGGATTTTACAAAATATTTTCGATTCCCTGTAAAAATGATCCAAGGACTGAATTTGATCTATGTGTACTTGGATGTGGTGGAGTACAACGTGGTGGGACACACCTCCGTACCGTTACTGCGTATCATTCCTTTCAAAGTGGATTCTGCTGACGAGGAAGGTGGAAACACCAATAACGTTCACCGCGAATTTGTACATCCTCACTATTTGTCCGTCAGTAAGTCGTATTTCGACATTGTCAACATTACTATAAAAGGAGATCTGGGACAAAATATTCCATTCACCAAAGGGAAAGTCACAGTGAAACTCCATTTTCAAAAACGATTACTCTAACGACTTGTAAGTCAATATATCCTGTGTACCAAGCAGTCGCTCGACAACGAGGACATGGTTTAGGAGATATGCTGAAATCTGCCTTTCGGTGACTCCCGTTTTGAAACCGATGGTGACACGGGGATTGCACGCCTTGAAAGATGCCGCTTTGACCCAAGGCAAGGAATTTCTTCAAAATGTCATCATAGACAAGCAAAATCCCAAAGAAGCTTTCTTGAGAACAGGCAAAATGTCTTGCTTGAAACTGGCAAAGACATTTTGGGCCGACGAGAATCTCCTATAAATGCCCCGGACGCAGGCGAGTCAGACATTCCCGCTTCCCTGATGCCACAGCAAGGACAAGGCAGAAAGAGACGACAACGAAGACACCCCTTCAGACGACTTCACACCCCCAGAGCTAGAAAGACCAAGAAAAGAAAAACCGTCCGAGACTTAGACGTTTTTGATTATTAAATCACAAACAGAGAGAAAGAAAAAATAATGCACCGAGAGTCTTGCACCTGTTCCAAGCCGGAACTGGATCTGTTTGCCATGCCACCCACCATGATGACGATGCAAGAATCCCAAAGGGTAGAATTTCGTCCCGTCTCCTCTTTGACGGATTCAGCTCCCATCGAATTTGAAATCAAAATTCAACCCGAAGATTACATTAATCTAACTAGCAGTTACTTGTGCCTGAAAGTCAAAGTGATAAAAAACGGACGACATCGTTCCAGGAGCCGATGCCAGAGTAGCTCCCGTCAACAATTTCATGCATTCCTTGTTCAGCGAAGTGGAGTTGTATTTGAATAACAATCTGGTCAGCAGTAGCATGGATTCTTACCCTTACCGAGCGTACCTGGAAAATCTCAACGTACGGAAAAGAGGCTAAGAACACTCATATGGATGATTGCGTGGTTTGGAAACCTGACACAGCAGGCGAGGACAAGTTTAACGACACAACACTGACAGCAGATGACGATCCTCACAATGTGGTCTTTAACGACCGTCGAAAGAAAATCCTGCAAGGACGTGGTTTAGAACTGATCGTTTGCATTTGGACATGTGGTTGCAAGACAAGTATTTGCTAAACGGAGTGGATATCCGCCTGAAACTGAATCGCAGTAGTACCGCTTTCCATTTGATGGATCATGTTAACGAGTACAAAACCATCATCCAAGAACCCAGACCTTACGTGAGCCGTATAGAAGTGCTACCTAAAGCAGGAAACGACATCAGTCACACGTTGAGCGGTACGACCGCCAAGTATCCGATACGACGCGTAGAAGTGAAAACTTTCACCATTGCCACTGGACTCCGATCCAAGATCGAAGAGCATCTGTTCCAAGGACAGTTACCCAAACGTTTAATCGTTGGTATCGTGAGCAATGCAGCCCTCAAGAGAGCCGTCACTGCCAATCCTTTCGAGTTTAAGCACCAAAGAGTGTCCAAGATCGAAGTCAGTCGCGATGGCAAGACCTTGTGTACCAGACCCTTTGAACCTAACTTTGCCCAGAAGAATTACTTGAGATCGTACTTGTCTCTGTACGATGCTACCGGAGAGCTAGGAACCAACACCAGTCACAGCATTTGGTGCGAAGATTATGCAGGAGGTTACACTTTGTGGGCCTTTGATTTCACTCCAGACCAAGGCAGCGACGCGGGACATTTCGACCCTATAAAATCAGGTCAACTGCGTGTGGAACTTCAGTTTGCAGAAGTTCTCGTCGAGACGGTGAACGTCATCTTGTATGCCTAATTCGATAATACCACAGAAATCAACAGTTTGAGAGAAGTCATTCTAGACTATTATAAACTATGGAAGACTCATATCCCTCTTTGAAAGGTGGAGATTCTTTGGAAATGAAATGGGAGGATTCCGTGGAAGCCGTGGAAGACGAAGGGGGCATACTGACGAGGTCCAGATGGACAAAACAAGAACAACATTTAGTCTCCTATTTAGCCAAACACCTGGCAGAAAAAATTGCGGAAGCGATCAGTATAGATTGCTATGGATGTCAAAACGATCATCCCTGTCAAATTCAACACGATAAATGTCTGATGATGAGTCAAGAAGAAAAACTGGACGAGTATCTGGAGGACGCTTGGGGTCTCATCTCAGAAGAAGCAGTGTTGCATCAGTGGTATAAAGACTTGCGTGATCATTCCTCTCCTCAATTGATTAATGTAGAGATCAATCACATCGAACGTCTCTTGGCTCAGAGTGCGGAGACGAAGTGAAGAAACGGTTACTTGTCAGAGATTTTCAAACACAAAGTCAGAATTGAATTCATGAATTATCATTACCTGTGGAAAAAAAAAAATGGATACCTGGGAACTTTATTACCTTTTGAACAACAGTTCGTACACTGCTTCTTGGAATCCTGTCGTGTGTGCTAAAGATGAACTGCCTCATCGCAAACCTCAAGACCATCAAGCTTACGTCATCAACACGGACGACAGTCATCTCCCAGGAACCTACTGGGTAGCTGTCTACTTCCCTAAAGAGGGTTGTGTGGAGTATTTTGATTCGTATGGATTACCACCTTTAGAAGACGACATCATCGACTTTATGAGACGAAATGCCCAGATGACACGATTCAATAATGTGAAATTACAAGGCATAGATTCTATTGTGTGTGGACAATATTGTGCGTATTTTCTTCATCAGCGCAGTATTGGATATCCTTTAGAACATTTAGTGACTTATTTTGATCCTAACTCTTCTAGAAACGATGAAAAAGTAGATCGATGGCTTTGTGACCGTTATGGATATCGTTTGTCTTTAGCTAGGAAACGTAGTGTACATCAATGGTCCAATGACTTGACTCAGTGGAAGTCTAGCTTGACTTCCCAACGTTGTCAACCTCGTTAAAAAAAAGTTTGTTTGATGTTATATGAATTATTAGTCGTTTGTTGAATAAAAACTGTTGTGTTTTGAAAAAATGTGTCTGTCGTTTGTTTTTGTTTTTTTTTAAAAAAAAAAAAACAACCTGTGAATATATGCTCCTTGACTTCTCTCTATCCCTCACCTTGAAATCAGCTCTATAGCGTTCCGACACTAAAACCCAGTATGGATGTTTTCTTCCGCGTCCGCGCATGAGTTATATAAAGCGGGGCAGTCTCCAGTCTGACCATCAAAGAACCCAGCCTGGGGCCAAGATCCCAGCCCGGGGCTATAATCAGTCGCGAAGCACTCAGTACATAGGCGACTTTAATCCATGGGAAACAAAAATACAACATCGACCAGTCTGACCATCCCTTGTTGACTCGTCAACCTACGAAGATGCCTTCAAGACTAGCCAAGCTGAATGAAGCTTACATGAATTTACACTGTGTCAGGCAAAACCTGATACCGAAGCCTTGATGAGATAGAGAATGTCAGGATGTTAACGATAGCCCAGGATCTGATAGAAGAGCTCTTCAGAGAGGAAATCAAGAAAGAGCAAGAAGAGTGGACAGAGAAGTATAGATCTCAGAAGCAGCAGAGAGAACAGAAACAACAACAGCAACAGCAGCAGGAGCCAGACAGAGGTTTTGTCTACTGCCGTGTAGACACGAAAGAGTTCTCCTTCTCTTTCCGAAGAAGCATACCCTATCCTGTAGGAAAGCCTGCAGCCAGACGAGGACGCAATCTTAGAAGATAAAAGATTGCCATAACTCCCCGTCAAAACAGCCCTATTCAGGGCTACCCAACCGTCTAGAAAAGAGATATTAATCAAATTGCCAACATGTGTGTGTGTGTGTGTGTGTGTGTGTGTGTGTGTGTGTGTTGTAGTGCGCGCGCGTACCTGTGTGGATAGCAGATATGGTGTTTTTTTCTTCCTCCCTTCTGTGTGGACAGTAGATATTGTGTTTTTTGATGGTATATATGGTGTTTTTTCTTCTTCCCCTTCTGTGTGGATAGTAGATATGGGTTTTCTTTAATAGTAGATATGGTGTTCTTTTCTTCCTCCCCTTCTGTGTGGATAGTAGATATTGGGTTTTTTTTTTCTTCTTCCCCTTCTGTGTGGATAGTAGATATGGGTTTTTATAGTAGATATGGTGTTTTTTCTTCCTCCGCTTCTGTGTGGATAGTAGATATGGTGTTTTTCCTTCCTCCCCTTCTGTGTGGATAGTGGATATGGTGTTTTTCCTTCCTCCCCTTCTGTGTGGATAGTAGATATTGTTTTGTTTTTTTATATAGTAAATATGGGTTTTATTTTCTTCCTCCACTTCTGTGTGGATAGTAGATATTGGTTTTTTTCTTCCTCCCCTTCTGTATGGATAGTAGACATGGGGTTTCTTTTGATAGTAGATATGGTGTTTTTTTTTTCTTCCTCCCCTTCTGTGTGGATAGTAGATATGGTCTTTTTTTTCTTCCTCCCCTTATGTGTGGATAGTAGATATTGTTTTTTTTTTTTAAATAGTAAATATGGGTTTTGTTTTCTTCCTCCCCTTCTGTGTGGATAGTAGATATTGGTTTTTTTTTTCTTCTTCCCCTTCTGTGTGTATAGTAGATATGGGGTTTTTTTTTATAGTAGATATGGGTTTTTTTTCTTCCTCCCCTTCTGTGTGGATACTAGATATGGTGTTTTTTTCTTCCTCCCCTTCTGTGTGGATAGTAGATGTTAGGTTTTTTTTAAAATAGTAAATATGGTTTTTGTTTTCTTCCTCCCCTTCTGTGTGGATAGTAGATGGGGGGGGGGGTTGATAGTAGATGTGGTGTTTTTTCTTCCTCCCCTTCTGTATGGATAGTACATATTGGGTTTTTTCTTCCTCCCCTTCTGTGTGGATAGTAGATATTGGGGTTTCTTGGTAGTAGATATGGTGCTTTTTTCTTCCTCCCCTTTTGTGTGGATAGTAGATATGAGTGTGGATAGTATATAATGGGCTATTTTCTTCCCTTCCCTTCTGTGTATATAGTAGATATGTGGTTGTTTTCTTCCCGCTCTGTGTAGATAGTAGATAATTGGTTTTTTCTTCCCTCCTGTGTATTTGTTTTTATGCGTGTTCGTACGTTTGTTGGTGTTTGTATGTTTGTATGTGTGCGTGTACGTTTGTTTGTTTGTGTGTGTGTGTGTGTGTGCGTGCGTGCGTGTATATTGGTCTTTCTTTGTCCCTATAGAGCTCCCTTTATCCCTATCAAATTCTTGTCACCTACCTACCTACAGTAGCGCGTATTCAGGTCAGCCACTTGCAACACTGTTGCCATTATTCCCTAGTGTTGAGCACAGTGACGCCATTGAAGCTGGAAAGTTTGAGACTATATATATAGATTTGAGTTTTTCCACAGGTTGTAACTATAAATAGATACTAGAGCTTTTAAACAGGAACGTCACACAAGTTGAGGCTATAAATAGATAGTGGGTTTTTCCAAAGGAATTTCCCACAAGTTGTTGCTAAAAATAGATGGAAGGCTGAGAAAAAGAAGAAGAAAAATGTCCTGTAGAAGATGAGGTGCTGGTGAAGAAAAAGAAGGGAGGAGAGAAAGTAGAAGAAAGTTAAACGGTCCCTTCAGGGCCACTCATATGCCTCGAAAAGATGTCTACTCTCTTGATATACATACATATATATATATATATATATATATATATATATATA